>JABASH010003723.1:0-15761 GCA_019776445.1 Tomocerus maximus | reverse complement strand
AAAGAGCTAAAGCTAAAAGAAAAACAGCTAGAAAAGCAGCTCCAAAAAGAGCTAAAGCTAAAAGAAAAACAGCTAGAAAAGCAGCTCCAAAAAGAGCTAAAGCTACTAGAAGAAAAGCTGCAAAGAGCACTGGTACTAAAAAAAGAAAAACCACAAGAAAAAAAACCACATCTAGAAGAAGAAAAAAACCTTCTTTTTCCATGTTGGGTAGAAGTACGACAGGTGGCGAAGATGGCTTAGGTCATATCTACAGCTAATTTTTAAAAGATAACCTCGAGATAAATTTTTTCGAGGTTATCTTTTTAAGATAAGAAACCACAGGGATAAATAGAAAGCTATCCTTGTGTTGTTGAAGCAATCCTAATTTCTGTAGTATATATGCTTCTCTAGTAAAGGGAAAATGCGTCTTTCTAAAAATAGGTTGACAAAAACAAAAGTCTAAGAGCTGATAGATTTCGGAATGACTTATTTGTCCATTAAGCTGTTTTGCTAATTGCTGATATAAGAGAGCTAACTGATCCATTAATTGAGTTTGTCTCTTAGCTTGAGAAGTTATGGCTTTTAGGAAGAAGTTAATCCATTTAATCCAAGCCAGATCAGAAGAGAGATCAAATAGCCTTTTACAATATTCTTTGCGATGTTTAGAAAAATAATCGCTGGGACAGAAAATAGGTTTAATGAGTAGTTTGTGTTGATGCAAGAACCACGGAATAAGCAGCCTGGCAATTCTCCCATTTCCATCCATAAAGGGGTGAATAATAAGAAATTGACCATAGGCAAGTGCTAACTGAATTAAAGGATAAGCTGTACTTGTATTGAAAAAAGATATCCACTCATTAACTAAAGAAGGAACCTCTTCTGGACTTGGAGGTAGAAAATATGCTTTTTCTATACCACATCCCTCTGGACCAATCCAATTTTGCTGGGAGCGTAAAACTCCTAAAGAGCCTTTAACCGAAGAGTTATATTTAATAAGACGATGTAAAAAGCATAGCTTAGAGATGTTTAAAGGCTGTTTATTACGGTGGTTAATTAAATAGATTAATGTGTGTAAATAGTCTATCCATAAAGAATCGGGCTTATCATTAAGTAGATGAGCTAATTGCGTTATGCTAAAAGGGACTTTTAGAGAAATACTGGTTTCTGCAATCAGCAAAGGCAAAAGCAAAGCTTGTTTTTTGCTATGGGATTGTAGAGTATCGTTATAATGTTCTAAATAATGAGATGCTTTTTTAAGGCTTTTATTGATTAAAGGGTTTGATGCAATAGACTTGTAATTCGAGAACTCGTAGCTTATAAACACAGCTTTCTTATCTTTGAAGAGATCTAAAAAAGTAACTTATCAAACCTTGAATTAAGATTACAAGCCTTTTAATTATTCCGAAAAAAAAACTTTAACTTTTTCAGAAAAGTTACCCTGAAGGGGATTATTGCGCTCTGTTTCTAATTTTTGGAATTTTTTTAATAAATCCTTTTGGTCGTCGGTAAGGCGTATGGGCGTTTCGATCAGTAATTTTACAAGAAGGTCACCTTTAGATTTTCCTCGAACATTGGGAAAGCCTTCTCCTTTAACTCTTAATATTTTCCCGCTTTGAGTTCCATCAGGGATAGAAATACGAGCATTTTCTCCTGTTGGGGTGGGAAGCTCTTTTTTGCATCCTAATGAGGCTTCTACAAAACTAATAGGAAATTCAACGACTACATTATCTCCATCTCTTTGAAAAACATCATGGGGTTTAACCGTGATAAAAATATAAAGGTCTCCAGCAGGCCCACCTCTTTCACCCACATCACCGTATCCAGACATACGAAGACGCATTCCGGTATCGACGCCAGCTGGTATTTTAATGGGAACCGTTTGCTTTTTCTTTATTCTACCTTCTCCGCGACATGTTTTGCATGGGTCAGTAATTGTTTTTCCTTGCCCATAACATTGATGACATACGCTTGACATGCTAAAAAATCCGCGTGTCTGATGGATTTGACCGCATCCTTGACAAGCAGGGCATTTTTTAATCCCATTAGCTGAAGCAGAGCCTAACCCACTGCATGTATTGCAGCATACATAATTGGTAATGTTAGCTTCTTTTTCCACACCTTTTACAGCTTCTTCAAAGGAGAGTGTGATGCTTATTTTTTTACTTGCGCCTTGTTGAACCCCTGCTTCTTCAGATCCCCCGCCTCCAAAAAAGGAATCAAAAACAGAATCACCACCACCACCGCCGCCAAATGCATGCATGAATGTACGCAGCGCTTCCTCCATAGAAGAAAAACCACCGGTACCACCTGAAGATCCGAACCCTGCTGCTCGAGGGTCGTGGGTTCCATATTGATCGTAGTGGCGTCTTTTTTCTTCGTCTCCTAGGATTTCGTAGGCTTGAGAGATTTTTTTAAACTTTTCTGTAGCCTCAGGATTCCCTTGGTTTTTATCAGGATGGTACTGAAGAGCATTTTTGCGATAAGCCGCTTTAATTTCTTCCTGGGTGGCGTCGCGAGATATACCCAGCTCTTTATAATAATCGGAACTACTCATAATAAATGGGATATTTTAAGTTCGTAAAAGGCTAGTGTAGCATAAAGGATTGGTTTTCCGCCAATAATTTAGCAAAAGAGTCTTTAAAGTGCTAAAACCCTAAAAATCTTTTGGGTTTTTTATATTTTTGCGCAGCTTTTGACTTTGCTCGGCTTTTTACAGAGGGTTTATCATAACAAAGGCGCGTTTTAGCTGACTTCATAATACCTTCTTTATCGACTTTCTTTTTTAAAGCCCTCAAAGCTTTGTCAAGAGGTTCTCCGGTGCGGACTTTAACGCTGGGCATGAACAATTTTTCCTTAAGTTACAAATTAATGATAAGCTAAATCATCTTAAGTTCTTAAAACTTAGGCCGAAGGTAAAGATCCATCGGCTCTCTTTCAAGATTTATCAAAAAACTTATTTTAAGATTTGATATCTAATCATCTTAAGGGAAAATCTGCTTATTTTTCAAATCTAAAAAATCTTAAAGCTTATATAGGCAAAGTATGATGGTAAAAAATTTTTTTATTCTCTGTGTTTGGAGCAAGGCTATTTAACAAAGATAAAAGAGCCTGAGGGTTAACGGCGGGTAAATAGCAGGGAATAGAAAGTGCAAAGGAGCTGTTAGAGACAATATAATCGCTATCCATGATTTTTTTATAAATTTCTTGGTTTTCTATAAATTCGGGATCTTTGCTTTCAAGGAAATTTTCCTTTTGTATCCCTTGAATAACTAAACACCGGCCTGATTTATGAGGTAATAAAAAACTAAAACGACCTAAATGGTGGGGGAGATAGGCCAATGGAGAATAAAAAGATTGGTAAACAACCTTCAACCCAAAACTCAAAGCTCTAGCAATAGTTACTCCAACTCTTGTACCTGTGTAGGAACCCGGGCCTATACCAACGACAATTTTATCTATTCTTGGATAGGAAGTAAGCAAACTCTCAATGCTTGGGAAAAAAGATTTAGATAGTTGGTTTTCATGTGTATAGGAATGGCATGCGCAGATTGTATCTGCTTTTGCAACAGCAATTAAGGCTACCTTGGAGCTAGTGTCTAAAATAAGAGTATACATTTTTTCATGGAAAATTTGATTTAGATTAACAAAAATGACTAAAAAATACACCACTTTAAACAATATTTCCATCTATAAATAGTTTGCTTTATTGCGCATATTTTCTAGAGCTGATAAATTGATGGCCTTTTATTAATGATGCATTCGATGTAATCCCAGTTAGGAGATCATTTTTTGGATAGTCAAAAAGAGCAGGAAGAGATTTTAAATGAAGAGAAAATGGAAGAAGCATTAGCCGAAGCTATGCAGAAATCTGTAAAAAATGAAAAAACAAGAAGCAAGAGTGCTGAGTCTTTTCCTCATGAAGTATTTGTAGTCCCTCTCAGTCGCCGTCCTTTTTTTCCGGGCATGGCCGCGCCTATTGTGGTTGAACCAGGCGCCTTTTACGAAATCCTCAAACTAGTCGCCAAGTCAGAGCATAAATGTATGGGTTTATTTTTAACCCGTAATGAGAATGCAAATATTTATAAGGTCGGATTTGATGATTTGTATCAAGTAGGAGTCTTGGCACGCGTTTTGCGGATTATTCCTATGGAGCAAGGTGGAGCACAGGTAGTTTTAAATATGGAAAAACGTATTTCTATACGTAAACCTTTTAAAACTCTTAAATACCTCAAAGCTCAGATAACTTACCATCATGATGAAGTCAAGCAGCTTTCTAAAGAGCTAAAAGCTTATTCAATTAGTATTATTACAACAATTAAAGAGCTTTTGAAATTAAATCCTTTATTTAAAGAAGAACTGCAAATTTTCTTAGGGCATTCTGACTTTACCGAGCCCGGGAAATTAGCTGATTTTGCAGTAGCTTTAACAACAGCTAGCAGAGAAGAGCTGCAAGAAGTGCTAGAAACCTTTGATTTGCAGGGTCGAATCGATAAGGCATTGCTTTTATTAAAAAAGGAAATTGATTTAAGCAAATTGCAGAATAGTATTAATCAGAAGATAGAAGCAAATATTTCAGAAGCTCAACGTGATTTTTTTCTCAGGCAACAATTAAAAACCATCAAAAAAGAGCTAGGCTTAGAGAAAGATGATAAAACCTGTGATGTAGAAAAATTTGAGGGGCGCTTAAAAAAAAGAGTAGTTCCTCCTGATGTGATGCAGGTTATTGAAGATGAAATGGAAAAGTTGGGTGTTCTAGAAGTCCAATCAGCCGAATACGCAGTATGTCGCAATTATCTAGATTGGTTAACGATTATTCCTTGGGGTATTTATAGCGAAGAGAAGCTAGATTTAAAAATTGCAAAAAAAATACTTGAGAAAGATCACTATGGGCTCAATGATATCAAAGAAAGAATTTTAGAATTTATTGCTGTAGGGAAGCTCTCTGGTGGAGTAAAAGGAAGTATTATTTGTTTAGTTGGTCCTCCAGGGGTGGGAAAAACCAGTATTGGAAAAAGCGTTGCAAGGGCTTTAAAAAGGCCTTTTTATCGATTTTCTGTAGGAGGCATGCGTGATGAGGCAGAAATCAAAGGACATCGTCGTACCTATATTGGATCTATGCCTGGAAAGCTTGTTCAAGCGCTTAAATCTACTCAAGCGATGAATCCTGTCATTATGTTAGACGAGGTTGATAAGATGAGCTCTAGTTATCATGGAGATCCGGCTTCTGCTTTATTAGAGGTTCTAGATCCAGAACAAAATAAAGATTTTCTGGATCACTACCTAGATGTTCGCTGCGATTTATCCCATATTTTATTTATTGTTACAGCAAATATTCTAGATACAATTCCAGAGCCATTAAAAGATCGCATGGATATCTTGCGCTTATCAGGCTATATCTCAGAGGAAAAGATACAAATTGCTCAAAAATATTTAATCCCTCGTAATCGCAAAAACATGGGATTAAAAACAGCGGATATTAATTTCACAAAGGATGGCGTTGCTCAAATTATCAATGGGTATGCTCGAGAAGCAGGTGTTCGTAGTTTGGAAAATTATATCAAGAAAATTATGCGTAAAGTAGCTGTTTCTGTTGTCAATGCACAAGAAAAAGAGACAGAGTGTAAAAAGATTTCCATTTCCGAAAGTAATATAAAAGATTTTCTAGGGAAACCTATTTTTACCACAGATCGTTATTATGAAAGAACTCCTGTAGGGGTGTGTATGGGACTTGCTTGGACTTCTTTAGGAGGTGCTACTTTGTATGTGGAAGCAACTAAAGTCCATGCGGAAAAGACAGAAATGAAATTAACGGGGCAAGTGGGAAATGTGATGAAAGAATCCTCTCAAATTGCTTGGACTTTTTTACACAGTCAAGTGAATCGGTATGTTCCAGAAGGTAACTTTTTTGAAAAATCTCAGGTGCATCTACACATCCCTGAAGGAGCTACTCCAAAAGATGGGCCTTCAGCAGGAATTACCATGGTAACGTCTTTGCTTTCCCTTTTAAAAGATCAACCTGTTATAGAAGATTTAGGGATGACAGGAGAATTAACACTCACCGGTAAGATTTTACCCATTGGCGGAGTTAAAGAGAAATTGATTGCTGCAAAACGCTCCGGAGCTAAAGTATTAATTTTCCCATCGGAAAATCAACGGGATTACGACGAGCTTCCCGCTTACGTCAAAAAAGGGATTCAGATGCATTTCGTATCGCATTATGATGAGGTATTTGATGTCGCGTTTAGCAAGTAGTTCTTGCTTTGAAGAGAGCATTTGTAAGAAAGTCATCGAACCTGAAAATCTTCAAGAGGCGATCGAATATTTGCGGAAAGAAAAAAAAACAATAGCAACGCTAAATGGCTCTTTTGATCTTTTGCATGCGGGACATTTAGAAATTATTTTTCAAGCGTCTTTGCAAGCTGATATATTGATTGTAGCTTTAAATACAGATGTATCTATTCAACGATATAAAGATATAAAACGCCCGATTATTCCTTTAAAACAGAGGATGTTATTGATCGCTGCATTGGAAATGGTTGATTATGTCACTTATTTTAATGAAATAGACCCTATACAGATTTTATCAGAAATTCGACCAGATGTGCATGTTAATGGTTCTGAATACGGGCAAAATTGTATAGAAAGAGAAACTGTAGTTACGCAAAAAGGCAGAATGCACATTGTGGAAAAAATCCCGGGATTGTCTACTTCTTACATCATTAACAAGATTAAAAAAATATGCGATTAATAGGCCTTTTTGACACAGAGCAAAAAGCACTGAGCTTTCATTCTTTTTTATTACAAAAAGGAATACAAAGCTCTTACGAACCAGATAATCCTTCTGTTGAAAAACCTTTTTATCGTATATGGGTTCAAAAAGAAGAAGATTTTAAAGAAGCTTCAGAATTGTTTTTGCATTTTAATCAAAATCCCAGTGACTCTTTATTTCAAGTAAAAGAAAAACCTAAAAAAGAAGAATTCATAGAGCCTTCTGTAGTTCAGATACAAACCTCTCGAAAATGGAAAGGAATTACTCCTCTTCTGATTTTTATCTGTTGTTTTTTATTTTTATGGAACTCTTTTCAAGAAAGCCAGGTTATGAGAAATAAAGGCGTATTAGCCCTTCAGGTCTCTTTAACACCACTGATGCAAAAATTGCTATTTGATTACCCAAAAGCCTTTGAAGAGTTAAATCAATTTGTTCAAAAGCATCCTATGCAAACCTTTCAAGGTGTAGATGAATTACCTTTAGAAACCCAAGTAGAATTTAAAAAAATCGAAGCAATCCCTTCTTGGAAAGGATTATTGCAGCTTGTTCCCACCATACAAAAAGAGGGCCTACAAGCGATAGCACAAGTTCCGATGTTTGAAAAAATCAGACAAGGTCAAATTTGGCGTTTTATTACGCCTATTTTCCTACACCGTGATTTTTTACATATCCTTTTTAATATGGCCTGGCTTTTTTTATTTGGTAAGCAACTAGATTTGAAAATAGGTAAGAAAAAAATGCTTGTGTTAGTGCTTTTGATTGCCCTAGCGAGCAATGTAGCACAATATATCATGAGTGGTCCTTATTTTATTGGAATTTCAGGTGTGGTAGTAGGAATGGGTGGATTTATTTGGATTCGTCAAAAAAAAGCACCCTGGGAAGGGTATTTTGTTCAAAAGAGTGCTCTTTTGTTGTTATTTTTCTTTGTTACCACAATGGTCGTATTGGATGGGGTTATCTGGGGAATTAGGCTATTTTATCATTTAGCGCCTACTTTGCAGATTGCTAATACCGCACATGTTGTAGGAGGCCTTACTGGGGCTTTTTTGGGATATCTCTCTTGGTTTAAAAAAGGACTTGCATGAGTCAGCGTTGTTTAGTTATTTTAGGCTGTTCTAGTCAGCAACATACACGCAGCCGCAATCACGGTGCTTATCTTTTGCTTTGGAAAACCGAAGGTTTTTTATTTGACCCAGGAGAAGGAACACAGAGACAGTTTATCTTTGCAAATGTGGCCCCCACTTCTGTAACACGTATTTTTATTAGCCATTTCCACGGGGATCACTGTTTAGGGTTGGGCTCTATGTTAATGCGCTTAAATCTGGATAAGATCTCACATCCAGTTCATTGCTATTATCCAGCCAGTGGTCAAATCTATTTTGAAAGATTGCGTTATGGATCGATCTACCACCAACAAATTGAGATCGTCGAACATCCTGTTTTTGATGAAGGAGTTGTCCATGAGGATGAACAATTTTTGATTCAAGCGCGCTTTTTAGAACATGGAGTTGATAACTTAGCTTGGCGTGTTGTAGAAAAAGATCAAATTAAATTTGATCAAAAAAAACTACAACAAACTGGAATTTTTGGTCCTAATGTGCGTCTTTTAAAGGAGAAAAAAGAACTTATCATTCAAAGAAAAAAGATCAAATTAGAGGATGTAAGCTGGATTCGCAAAGGAGATGTGGTCTCTGTTGCCATCGATACTCTGGTTTGTCCTGCTCTTATTGAAGTGGCAGATCACGCTAAACTTTTTCTCTGTGAAAGTACCTATTTGGAAGCGCATAGGCATTTAGCTGAAAAGCATCATCATTTAACCGCTAAACAAGCAGCTAAAGCAGCTTTAGAAGCTCACGTAGATACATTGGTATTGACACATTTTTCTGCTCGCTACCAAGATCTAAATGAATTTTTACAAGAAGCCTCTAGTATTTTTCCCAGAACAATTGTTGCAGAAGATTTGAAGGTCATACCTTTTTAATTCTCAAGATCTTCCATAATAACGGCAAGTTCTCGAATAAGCATTTCCAATCGATTTGGATGTTTTGTGAAATTATGTAAAACCAAACTTAAATCAGAGTTTTCTTCTATTTTAAAGTCAGCAGCTGCTCTTAATAGAGTGATTTCTGAACCAGCATCTGGAACATCTAGAGGTTGATGTAAGACATTATGTGTAATGTAAGCAGCGTCTTTTAAGTCTTCTAGTAACATTTAAGAGCTCCTTTCTATTTGTTCTACAATAGAATTTAGCTGTTTTACTGCATATGCAAACTCCTCTAGAAATTGAGGATCTTTTGCTTTAGCAGTATCTAGAGATTGTAATTTGGTTTTAAATTGTCCAATACTATCGTAAAGCTCTTTTTGTATCTTTTTGATTGGATCTTGAAAGGGTAATGGAGAAGAAGGAAAGGAACCAGTGATTCTAATCATTTTAATTCTCTTCTTTTTTTCCTTTAAGCTTGCGCATAGGTTTTCTTTTTGTTTTTTTCTCCTCTACAAAGTTTGTTTGTGTGGGCCATCCTGCAATAGGGGGTAGCTTCAAAACATAACTCCTTGTTTATTTTTAGTGTATCGCGTTTGTTTGGTTATTTGTCAAAAAAATATTTATTTAAGTTATAATTAAATAAAAATGATCAATTTTTTGAACAGATTTTACATATCCATAAGTTATTTAACTTGCTTTACGCAAAAACAAGTAAAACGGAAAAGATTGGGCCTTTGATTTAATCTAATTGCTGAAGATTTATAATCTGGAGTTATGCTAATCGGTTTTTAAAAGAACCCTATTGTATAAAATGTAGATCTGTACCGATAAAAATTCATTCGAACATCATTAATGTTAGTACAAGACATATTGATTCATCTACTAGAAAACATTTGCTTGTAAGTAAAAATCGATACTTTGGATTAAACATCAGCGTCTTCAAATGATTCATTTTCCATTGCCCAGTGACGAAATATTTTTAAAACTTCTGGTAAGTTTTCAATGCCACACCTTGCTTCAAATTTAAGATCCTTAACTTCACAAAATATCCAATCTTGTTCCGATCGATTTATTTTTATCTGTTGAAAATTTATATCTTCTAGATCTGTATCTTTTTAATCTCCAGCCAGGATTGTCAAGATTCTCTAGATGGATCCTACGATCATGCTCCCAATTTCCATTACAGTGAGTTTGATACCACTGTTGCAGCCATAAAAAATCGTCTTTCATGCATATTTTCAGTTGTAGTATTTTTATATTCCTGAATATCTTTCCAAGAAACGACCCGCAATTCGCACCTCTCTACCAGTCTCAAGTTCTATAAGGTAAAGCCAATCTCCTAATTCCGAATGATATTTTTTTGCAACTTCTTCAAATTTAATTTCCCACATGCGACATACAATACCAACCCTCCCTGGATAAAACTGTTCTGGAGCATCTTTCTTAATAATAACATGATCATTCCATGTGTATTCATTATTTTCAGAAGGTTCGTTTTCAGTTGCCCAATGACGAAATATTTTTAAAACCTCTGATAAGTTTTTAACGCCACATCTTGCTTCAAATTTAAGGTCTTTAATTTCACAAAATATCCAATCTTGTTCCGATCGGTTTAGTTTTATCTGTTGGAAATTTGCATACTCTAGATCTGTATCGTCCACATTTATTGTTAATGACCAACCAGGATTGTCAATAGTCCTGAAATGGATTCTACAATCATGCTCCCAGTCCCCATTACAGTAATCTTGGTACCACTGTTGAAGCCATAAAAAATCCTCCTCTTCCATAGATTCTTCTTTTATTTTGGTATGCTCTAAGACAAAATCGAATGGTTCATTTTCAGCCCAATAACGAAATATTTTCAAAATCTCTGGTAAGTTTTCAACCCCACAAGCTGAGTCAAATTTTTTAGCATCTCTAACTGCACAAAATATCCAATCTTGTTCCGATCGATCTATTTTTATTTGTTGGAAATTTTTATTTTCTAATTCTGTATTTTCCAAATCTACTTTTAATAACCAACCAGGATTGTCAATAGTTCCTAGATGAATTTTATAACTCTGTTCCCAACTTCTATTGCAATGAGTTTGATACCACTGTTGAAGCCATAAAAAATCATTTTTTCCCATACATTTTTCCGTTATTTTGGTATTTCCCAAGGTAAAGGTGGTCTAATGCTTCCTGGAGAACATGAATTCACAAAGGCTAGCTTTACCAAAAGGGATCAAAAAGGTCGGGGATGTTTTCCCACCAAATTTTTTCTGCTGTGATTTTGATAGTGGAGAATTCATTAACATCTGGTTTAGGGGGAAAATTTACCCATATTATTTGTAACTCCACCATTTGTTTGTCTAAGATAAAATCAAAAATCTCTCCCCCATCATAAGGCATTTGCAATGTTCCGAAATAAGGAATCTCATTAATTGATATAGTTTTAATATTTTCTAAATGCAGCTTTCCTTTAATACAATCATCTTCTGATAGTCTAGTATCATCTTTTAAATCTTCAAGATCCATCTGAGCGCTCTGCATAGAAATTTCCATATTGTTGTGATGATGCTCTATAGAAATGATTGATCCATCGTGAAAAAATGGCGCATAATACTCGATTAAATTTTTTTTCATAGTTATTCCCACCAAACTGTATCTGGAGAATAGATATGTGACTTATCATGATTTTTAGGTACTGGATTTCCTTGAGCATCTAAAAATTTGTCTTCCCGGCTAATAGTATCAGGATTGGGTCGATGATAATGATCATGCCTTTTGTGTCCTGGATAGCCAGGTTTTCCTTTGTCATGTCTGATTTTTTCTCCAGTTTTTTCATTTTCAAATGATCTGTGCCCATTTTTTCCTGCATCTGGATGGGTTGTTTCCTTCCAACCAGGACGTTTCAATAACTCATCTGGATCTGCAGGAAGGGTCGGATCAATACTTCCACTTTTAGTTAGCCAATGAGGAGTCAATTTCCCAGAATGATAACTCTTTTCACTAATAACCTGAGAAACTTTATAACTTGCATAAGCAACAACTCCTGTAAGTGCTGTATAAGCAACTGGGACAACAAAAGCTGTTAGAGAGGGAAGAGCTAATTCTGCACCCCAGACTAAAAGAGGTATTGCAAGTGCAAATTCTCCGGTTGGATCTCGATAGGCAAAAGGATTATTAAAAACGTATTGGTAGAGGTTTGAATGGTCTATGGGACCTAAAGGATCTCTAGTTAACCAACGGCTAAGCTCTGGATCATAGTAGCGCTTACCGAAATAGATCAGGTTTGTTTTTGCATTGTATCTTTTTCCTGCATAGGCATAAGGGATTGCCTCTGTGAGGCCCATACCAAAGGCATCGCAAGTGTTCTCTTGGACTATTTTTTTTGTTTTCCAATCGATGAGGTAGCGAATTGTTCCTTGTACATCTTGAACAGGTGCATAAGGGCGATTGTTCATCTCAATGGCAACGATGTTTTGATAGCCTGGTATTTTGAGCTCTTGAGATTGTGAAGATTCAAAGGATCCGATTTCTTCGTCATCGATGTAGAGATAAGAAGTGTGGCCTTTTTGCAATCTTCTTCCCAAAGCATCGTAAACGAAGTTTTCTCCTGCAGCTTGTGTGAGCTGGTCGAAAACATCAAAACAAAAACCGGGCTTTAGCAGGTTTCCATTTGCATCGTAAGGGAGGTCTTGAATTTGATTTATGGAATCGACTGGTTGAGGCTTGCCATTTTTTTCGATGCAATTGTAGTGCTGATCATACTGCGCTGTGAATTTGTTTGTTTCTGAGGTGAGTTGAGAAGCATCATCGTAAGTATAAACGGTAAAACCTCTTTGCATAAGGTTGCCCGCCTCATCGTAGATTAGGGTATCGTTAAGGTAGGGATTGATTTGAGATGTTCTTCTTGCTGTTTTGTCGTAAGTATAGGTGGTTTGAAAGAGGCCTGTTTCCGATAGGGGAAGTCCTACTTCATTGTATTGATCGTAGGTGTGTGTGTATAAGATGGAGCCTTGTGGATTTAAGCGAATGACTTGTCTAAGATAAGGTCCCTCATACTCATAAATGATACGGCTGTAATCAGGGAGCGTTCTTTCTAAGGGACGGTTCCAATCATCGTATGTGCTCTCTAGCACAAGTCCGTTGGAAAATTCTTCTCTTAAGACATTGCCGAAGGGATCAAGAGTTCTGGAAAACCCACTTCCTTGAATCAGGCGGCTTAAGCGATCGTACAGAAACTGTCGAGAGCCTACTTTAATCAATTCCC
The DNA here is from genome assembly GCA_019776445.1 of Tomocerus maximus. Taxonomy (NCBI): domain Eukaryota; kingdom Metazoa; phylum Arthropoda; class Collembola; order Entomobryomorpha; family Tomoceridae; genus Tomocerus; species Tomocerus maximus. Next base: position 2,774 of record JABASH010003723.1, on the reverse strand, counting down.
CTTGAGAATTATATTCATAGCAAAGAAGAGTTCCGTCAGGTTTTGTTTTTGTTTGGATTTTACCACCTGGGGTATAGGTCCAAAAAGTGGTTCGGGCTTCTTCTGTTAGGGAGGTTTGGTTTCCTTGGGGGGAATAAGAAAAACGCAAAGGCCCTTGTCTTATGAGCCGAAGAGCCAGGTCGTATTCGAATTCTTCTGACACACTGCCTGGGATCTCTCTTTTTAGAAGAAGGTTGTATGCATTGTAGGTTTCAATCGTTTCTCTATTTCTTGGATCTCGGATCGTTTTGACTAAGATTTGCTCTTTTTCATCATAGGTAATGTTTGTTTTTGCGCCTTCCTCATCGACTATTTCAATCAGACGGTCATAAGGGTCATAAGTAAAAAAAGAAGTTTCTGCTCGTTTACTTGTTGCAACAAGACCTGCTGAGTTATAAGTCCAATGGGTTGTCAAAAGACCATCGATTGATTTTGTGAGCAGCTGACCCATCTGGTCATGAACATAGGAGATGCAGCGACCAGATCTTTCTTTAGTTGCTAAAAATCCAAGAGCATCATAGAAAAATTTTGTTGTGCGATCCGCTCTTGTCTCTTCTGTTTTTTGTCCTGCTAAATTGTATTTGTAGTAAGTGGCAATACCTTCAGGGTCGACTTGCTCGATCAAATGGTAGGCATCGTAAGTAAGATAAGTGGTATAAGAACCGACTGTTTTAGAAAGGGTTCTTCCTAAAGCATCGTAAGTGAAAGCTGTTTTTAATCCATCCGGATCAATCTGCAGAGTTAAAAGACCATTTGGTTCATATTGGTAAACCTCTACTCCTAAATCAGGATTAACAATCTCAATGGGGTTTCCATAACTATTGTACTTAGTTGTTGTTTTAGCTTCATAAGCATCGGAACGCTGAATTTCTCTTCCAAAAGAATCATAGGTTATCTTGAGCAAGGTAGGAGGTGATTCCATGAGGATGGGTTTATGATGGACAGGATGGTAGGTATAATTTGTCTTCAGTCCAAGGTAGTCTGTTTTTTCGATCAAATCGTCTAATGCATTGTAAGTAAAGCAAGTTATGTGATCTGCTTCTTTGAGAAGAGTTAATCTTCCTTTCTCATCGAAAGTACGATCGATAGAGAGTTTGTTCGAAAAGGGAACTTCATGAATGCAGCGACCTCGATGATCGTATTGATATGAGGCTACTTGATCTAAAGAGTTGGTTTCTTGCACGAGATTTCCACATACGTCGAAAACCCTCTTTATTGTGTAGGCTAGATTCCCATCAGACCCAAAATGCTCTTGCTTAGAGCAATTTCCATATTCGTCGTAAGCGAAATGGATTTTATGGATGAGCTGACCTTCCCAATCGCGCTTTTCTTCCCATTGGACGCGGTGTAGATGGGGTTCTTGGGTTTTAAGAATGTATTTTGTGTAGGTCTGTCCTTCTTCAGCCTCTTTGATTAAGTTATTAGCTTCATCATAGAGGTAAGTCGTTTTGCGAATGGGTTTTCCCCAATCTAATACGGTTTTTGAGGTCAGAAGGCGTGTGCTTTCCAGATAAGTATATTCGGTACCTAGTCCATCATCTCTTTCTTCTCGGATTAAACGACCTTTTGTAGTAAAGGCTCTTTTAATGGAAAAAGTGCCAAAATCTCCCTGAATTTTCTCGAGCAGAGCATTACCCTCAGAATCACATTCATAGGTATGAGCAATGAGGAGATTACCAACACCATCTCGGATTTCGATGCGTTGGATCTGCTGCTTTGTAGTATAGCTAAAGATCTTTTGATTTACGAGCTCACCTTCATGCCAATTTTCTATTGCAATAAGAAGCAGATTTTGGTCGAAGCGATACAAAACAGATGCGCCGTTTTCATACTCTGCTTTAGTCCAACCTCCTTTTTGTCCTGCAATCGGGAGATCATAAGTGAATAATACCGACCCAAATGGAGTATTTAGGCGCTGGACACGAGCAACAAAGTCCTTTTGTTGGAAATACTCAAACGATACGGGATACTCTTTTGCATCATAATGTGAGAGTAAGCTTCTCTCATTGTATTGTATGAAGTTTGTGTAGGTAGGATTAGATGCTTGCGTAAGAATGGGAGTTCTAAAAGAAATACTTTCTTTTACTTTTTTTAGTTTTGCCTTAGCTTTAACTTCGAATGTTTCATAATGAAATTTAGCTTCTCTTCCATCTGATCCTATATAAGCATGGTCTCCGGATTTTGTAATAGAGGCGTAAGTGTGTTTGCCACTCTTATCCGTAGAGAGAATTCTAGATAACTCTTGGTTATTATATTCGTAATGCAGCGCTTTCCCATTAGAGAGCAGCTCAATTTCTAGGCGATAGAGTGTAGGGGATTGTTTTCGATAGATGCGCTCTGTTCCCTCTGGCCAAATCATGCGAACTGCATCTTGCTCTACAAAGAACTCTATGTTGCGAAGATCCGCTGTACTATCGGGCTCTTCTTGTCGTAAATTGCTAAAACCATAGCTACTTGTTTTTAAAATACCCTTAGCATCGCAGATTTCGAACTCTAGCACAAAACCACTGGGATCATACACTTGAAAATAAGGAGAATTAAGATTGTAACCAGCCCAAAGATGAGGTAATATTACCCATCGTCTTCTTTCTTGAAGCAGAAGAGCTTTTCCTAATGATAAACGATCTAAGTGGTCTTTGTCTTCATAACGGCCAAGAATTTGTGGCGGAACATATACTCTTTTCAGTGTGAGCTCTTGCGCTGCGTTAATGAGAAGATCTGTTTCTTGAAGCAAG
>JABASH010003722.1:0-15765 GCA_019776445.1 Tomocerus maximus | reverse complement strand
TCATGAAATTTCAAAATAAAATTGATGTACAAACTTACTAGTACGTGTATAAGCTTCCCAACTGTACAAACTGACTGTAACACATGCACTACGTATTAAATGTACATTAATATATGTGGGATGAAATCAGCCTTTGTATTTGCTTATATACAGAAGTAAATACTTAATAAGGGTTTATAACATTGTCTGTAATAGTAATGGGATCTTCTCTGCTACATTGCATTTCATTCATTCGTTCTATCAACGTGCATTATGCATTCCATTGTATGCATATCATAATATATGAATATATGTCGGTTGACTTGGCTTTAATAACGTCTCACGTCATACTTTACATTTGCAAATATCTCTCGCCATCTAAACAGCAGCAGCCTGGCATTATGACCATTTATTTTACTTATATTATTAGCCTCGTAATTACATTACATGACACTACATTCAAGTACATATAATGTTATGAAAATCTCATCATCATCACACCTATTTTGACATCTAATTTTTAAATGGTAATTTACATATCGTTAATTACACTTCGTCTTTGACTGATGTATAGATAGAGGGACGAAGAGTGATGTGAGACTGAAATCTCGTGTTGGAATTGCAATTGATAAAACTGAAACTAATTTATGATCTTGCCCAATGACAAATACAAAAGTTACACTATACTCTTATTTGTATATAATGAGACTGTCAAAAGGTCTTCCTCTCATACCCGTTTGCAAGTCACGCTGGTACTGTCTAGTCTTTATGCACTTTTATCATTTCGTAATTGTGTTTCTATCAATAAACTACCTCGAAGTTGTAAGAAAACCTGAATTAGAAGATAAGACTACTTACTATACTGTTACTATCTTCACAATTACAATCAAGTTGACAGAGTTGACTTCGAGTAAACAAGCCAATCAATTCTGTCATTGTAATAGTTAATCGAAACCGTCTGCGTTTGCTGCATGTAAGAATAATCCATATTAATTAAATATCACTATAAATTCCATTTTGTGATATGTTTCTCTTAGTAAGTGATGGCCCTGTGACATGCACAGAGTTAGAATAAATTAGCAGCTGTCTTAAATTAAATTGGGATGATAAAGTTTATCTTGACCACACACAACGGTAATAAAAATATGTTTACCCCAAAAATGGTGTTGTTTGTAGATTTATAATGCAGTATGTATTACACGGAATGTATATTTGCATTTAGAAATGACAATAGAGAGATTGTTAGCATTTAAGCTTACTTTTACTGCACAAAAGGAAAACACTTGTCAAGTTAGCGGCTCTTATTAACACGCAAATGTCACGAAGACTGCAATTTGTACGCAAATCTTATTGTTGGCTCGGCCCCCAGGATTTAAAAAGTGTCTAAAGGTGCTGTTGCAAAAAACACAGATAAGAGAAGAGAACCTGATAAAAAATAAACAAGGGAAGATAGACTTTGTAACAATAAACTTTTCCTTGTTGAGTTCATTCATTGTGTGCCATGTCATGCCATGCCAGCCATCAATATAATAATGGCAACATAACAGAACAGTAACACATAAATGTAATTCAATTTCGCACATCACGATACATACGGAACACATCTGCTCTTGTATTTCTAGACTGGGATGAAAAGTGTATAGATAAAGCTGAGGAAGATCAGCCTGCCAAAAAGTGAGCTTAAACTTCATACCCTTTTTGTTGCACTCTAATACATACAGCTGTTTATCAGCACTCCAAATCAAAATCTTTATATTGAAAGTAGAATCATCAAGTTCATCAAAATAAAGTTATCATTATTTCAGTTGTTTAACTGTGCATATGTTAAAGTGAAATGCGTGCTACACAATGGATGAAAATATTTTGGCATTTCCACAACATAAGTTTGGTCAGAAGATTTGGCAAGGAATGCAATCTATCTGTATGAATCAAATACTGTCAATGAACGTAAAGTAGTAATAATATGGAACAAGGAAATTGGTTCTTGTTGCCAAAATTTGCGAACACTTCACTGTAATAAAAATCAAATTGGTAGGCTATTAGAAAAAGATAAAGAAGTTGGTTTTCAAAATTAAAAATGAAAGTAGGAAATATTTACTATCATTTGATAGCTAAGAAAATATAGGAAATTGTAGTAGTGTGGTATTTTCTTGTTGGTTTGATATGGCCAGACTAGACCATTGATAAAAGATAGCTAGATAACCTATAGCCAAAAGTCAAATAGAAAAGAACGATTAAATACCTCATCATAATGTAATTGCAATGCGCAAACGTTCAAGAGTCAAGTCACCCAGCCGGATTTTGCCTACTTCGCTTTGCTTACGTATAGTGTAAAGAATGCGTTTCAACTTAAGCTAGAAGAGAACAGAAGCCAAGCCCATTGTTTATATTCAAGTTGAAGAGTAAATAACTAGGGATAAGCTGCTCTTCCTTATCTTTGTCAGATGCAACTAATACCAGAGGAGATAAATAATTTAAAATCAGTTTAACTTTAGGTATTGGTAGCGAAACACCAATCCGCAGCACTGACTTGAAATTATAATGCATTTCAATGTTGTTATTGTTGTGGTGTAATAATGCAATAGAAAACTGTAGCATTAAAAAAGGCAAGATGAACTTAAGTCAAATGACAGGCACGTAATTTTCAGGTTAATCAGGTTAGGATTACTTATTTCAAACCTTATTTTATTGCAATGTTATGCAAATGTATGCAGGGCTTATAAGGACTTTTACACATCAAAGACTATAAAATGAATCCGCAATGAAGTTTCTATTCCTACAGCTTATTTATGCACAACTGTAGTTTACATTTTCCATCATCCATTTTTAAAGAAGTAGATCACTGTTATATTAATTGCCTTCCTGCATTTTTTGCTTTTTTTACAAAGCTCTTAAAACAATAGGTAAGAAAAGTAAAGATATCTTTATTAATTGTATAGTTTACTTTCAGTTATGTACCTAACAAGTAGTACATATTTTATAAGAGCATCCTTCTACAATCTCTAAGATGTTTGATCAAAAAAGAAGCGAAAATAGAAAGCAAATTTGTAGATCCACTTGTAAAAGGTGCAAGTATAAGTAGATTAAACAATGAACCTATCTGTGCTCATCACAAAGAATTAACGACAAGGATATACAAAAAGAATGCAGAGCGTGTTCTAGAGAAATTGAATATTATGAGTCAGTTTTTCCTACGTTTTTAACTGAACTCAAGCCAAAGAGGCAAGTCATGATGGCACACAAACCGTGGACAGAAAACAAAATAGTCCAACGTTCGTTAGTTTGCGAATTACAAACAGAAAATTTAGCCAAGGCTCATCGTTAGAAAATCAGTTGTTCCCTTACTTAACACTAAGATAGGAAGGGTCTATCATAATCTGCACTCTGTTTCTCTCTTTTCCTCTTTGCTATACTTTAACATTTCAATTTACGCATATCCAAGATTCACTACCGTGCCAAGACGAAATAGTTTCGTTTAAACATCCGTAAAACTATGGAACTAAAGATATGCCTTGACAGTCTATATAATACTTCTATGCACTATATATGATCCTCAAAATCATATCCTAAACAATTATTCGAGTAATTCGACATGCGAGATTAACCTCCTGATTTTTTCACTCATAAAAACAACCACCTGCCTCATTAAATTTCACTAATAAACAATAAAAACGAATTTCTCGCTTCGTAAAATGTATCAATTAAAATTAAGACGCTCAAGCGAACGTTGCACAGATCAGTTTTTTCGCTCGGAAAGATGACATAGACAGATACTCTCGTTGGAGAAGCTTTGGATTTGTAGGTGAATCTAACTGCCTAAATGTTTACCTAAATTGTAAACAAGCTTGAAGCTTACTTTTGCTGACGATGAGTCAGGACACTCAAACACTAAAAAGTCACGCCGTCTTTCGAATTAAGCTAAATACCAGGCAAGGTAGGCCACTGGTCTACTGAACTCTAACTCATTTCCATTTCTATCACGGAACTCATGGCACTATTATACTACGTAAAAAGTACATTTTAGTTTACCTGAATGTACCTGAATGCATTCTTCCCACTTAAAAAGTGACATCACATAGAGTTACATAGTTTTCTTGAGAAAACTTTTCAACTGAAACCTTTTTACAACCTTACTTTCTTGTTATTGTTTGAAATATTAATTACACAACTGCATATGCAACATTTTGTATTAGCTATCTATATTCACACTTAAAATATGTAATTAAATAATGAAAGGTAGGCGTATGTAGAGAATAGTAAACACGTACAGGCGGAAAGCTAGTGCTAACAGTTTTACAATGCACATCCGGTTGTATGTAAATTTAGTTTTTTAAATAGTAAACAAGAATCTTCATCGTAAGTAGTTGTAAACACCATTTGTGCAGATTACAACAAAGAGCACCGTGAACATTGGCGTAATTACTGCGAGATACAAATAGCTATTTTAATGTTAGTATTGTCGTTAAACGACACTTAAACTCCAATAACTGTGGCTAATGGTGGAACAATGCTTCCTTAATGAATGACCGAGGGCAGTCTCTCTGACTGTGTTACTTGTTCAAGTTTTCCATTTCTTGTGTGTGTGTGTGATTGCTTGGGAATGGGAATGACAAATTGAGTCTCTTGTCATGTTTCTTGTCATATTAAGTCTACTGCTTCTCTCTGACTCAGTCTCTATCTGTGGTATACATAATAGGATATAGGAATGATAATCAAATCAGTCTGACGCACTTGAGGAGTTTCTCTTTGAGTGGAGTTCGTACTGCGGATGAACAATTATGAATTCACAATTAGGTATGTATTTGGTTGTCTTAAGATTGAGTAAGACTGTTAAACATGATAAAGACAACTCACTCAAGTCTACATGGATGAGCAAAAGTGAATAATCTTACTATTTGATTAAACAATCGCAGCAAGAAACTGGAATTGAATTTTGTGGGAATTAGAATGCAGACAGGAAAAAGTTGAAAGTCTTTTTTGGGATCATTGAGAAAGACATTTACTACTGCACTCTGCATTTGTAAGTGCCATTAGTACTCTAAATGTACTATGTACAGGTACTAATACAGTCTTCTTGCAAAATTAAAAGAAATTGACAGTTTTGTTGTGGTTTCCTCTTGACTGTACTTATTGTATGCTGAGCAGTCAATTTACTGAAAGTAAAGTGTGCAATTATCTAGAAGATGAAAAGCAAATTGCCTCAACTTTAGGGTGTCTGGTCTTGTATCTTCAAATAAGAAATGGTTGGATGGGAAATTCTAAATAGGCTTTCCTTGTGCAATCATTTTTTGTAAAATATTATTTAAGTGAGTCATCCCATATACTAAGATGACATTTGGAGAATGCTTAGCATTTTGTAATGGCAAAACTAAACTACCACAAATTTTTACTCATTTTTTCACGATCATTATACATTAGTAGACTAAATCTTATGCAAAATTACAGCTCCAAATTCTTAAGACCAAATGGAAGGCTAGGTTATTAACCACATGCAACAAATGTTACACAACAGTTGAAAATACGGACTGGGACACAAGAAATGGTGCAATGCTTAGTTTTTCGCGTAGATAACATTGTGCAATTCAAAAAATTACCGACAGAATTGGCACAATATCAACGAAACTATAATTAGATTGTAGTACAAAAAGCGGTACATCTAAAAATATGTAACTTTTACGTGATAATAAGAAAACTCTTACCTGTAAAATAGATATCAATAGAATTGATAGAGGTAATATTCTTGGGAGCAGCATTTTTAATAATTTCTACAGGACCGCCAGGCGACTGTCGGATGTAGTGCCTGTAAACATGAAAATAATTGTATTATGCACCAGTGCTTTAGTGAAACTTGTTAAACACACATTAAAGCTTAAATAGAAAACGTTTTAATCTCTTAATTTTTAGTTTACTTGCTAATTTACATTTTGTTACTATTAGCCAATTTACTTATTCAAAGAAAATATGAAAGCGAGCTATCAAATCGATCGTATCCACGTCCACAATTCTTCCTATTAACACCACATTCAAAAATGTCTTATATTACAGACACAATATTATTGGCAATAGAAAATAATAATATGAAACTTAATACATTAGTGCACGCAAAAAGTGAATTAAAAAGCTTAAGCTACATCAACTAAGTAGCAGATAATGTAGATTTATATTTAGTGTGTTCAATGTGTGAATAGAGATATATGGATAACGTTTCTACTCAAGTATAAAAATTTAAACCAGTATTGAAGTATATTCACGTACTAAGTGTATGCCTGAGTAATATAAATGTAAGTACCTAAATAGATAGGTAAATGCATTTGTATCTAAGAATGAGAAGATTGATATTTGTATTGATACGATTGTACATTTACGAAATAAAAAGTTAATTTGTTTTGGGGTCAGATTAGAAAAGAAGCAACGCCAAGCCAGCGAGCCTGAGCTACACACTTGAGTACGGAGCGTATAAGTAATTAGAAACAAGTAGCATTGCATGAAAATACAAAATAGCAAAATGCCTATGTTAACACACAATCAAAGTCAGTTTTCTTACGCCTTTAGCCATAAAGTGAAAATTATTATAAGTCAACTGAGAATATTTATAAAGCTTGTCTGACTTCTGTAAATATCTGTAGAGTGCAACAGAACACGAACTGGATTTTCTGGTCGGAAAAAAAATGAAATGGAATTTATAGAAGCTTTAGGCATAATGCACATCAAAACTAATCTCACATAAAATAGCGATTGTTTGCTTATTTTTACTTTTAAATGAAAATATCGACTTTACAAGTGTATCCATTTATAGTAGATAGGTACTTATGTTTATAATTTCGCTAAGCAGAACATTAAGCACATACATTGAAATACACTGGTCTCTAGAAAACATTGTCGATTGTAATTTTATTTTCATGCATTTTTAAAGATGCATTGAACATGCAGACTCTTTTAAATTAAACTATAGAGCTATTTAGATAGAGTTTGTGATTTAATTCGTTTCAAACTATTATCAGCTATTAGCAGGTTTCTATTTCTAACCGTTTAATAATAAGGCGCCTTTACATCCTCTACTCCATCAAAGGAGGATTAGATATACATATAAATGGAGTAACCGACCAAACCACTAACCACCAAACTATTTATGTATCACTAAGTCATACAATGTGTGTATCCATGCAGCTTACGGACAATTTACGATTTACAATAAGTTTAATGGCCAAATAGAGATACAGTGCACAATAACACCTGCTCGGATGGATCCTTCTACTTCTGTAGAGCTTAAGACTAACAATGGAATACAATTATATATTTCCCAGCACAAATACCTTTCTTAGGCATGCACTTTGTAGGTGTAGTGAGCAGTGCATCTTCTCTTACGTTGGGTGTTACTAGGATAATCCCACTACTCTCTGCATTTTATCCGTACTCCAACAATCACTACTGTGTTGTACATAGAACTTACATAAAGTCTTCCTGACCTACTTAATCCAGCAAACCAATCGGATCCAATCCCTTCTTTCAATAATTCTACTACTACTACAGCTACTACCTACATAAGCATGCTCTGGCCAGAAACTTGTATTTAGTTAGCATTTCATTCTATGTGTACATATAAAATTACCTTGCATACTAAACAAAATTGTACACGCAACATTATACACCTCTACAAGTAAATCCTCACTTGCTACTATGTACTTAGGACACAACTCAAAATTTAAGATAATTCAGGAGAATATACTCACTAAGTACAATCTTCTTACCAACTTTGAGAAGTCTAAGATCTATCAAAGTCAACTAACATATCACAACTTCTTAAGTTACGTTAGTGTAATTTCCGCGTAATGCTAAGTCCTATAGACAACACATATTTCATATATAGCCAAGTATATCTATCACAGATATCTTGTCAAACTTGTTCTCAACTTTAAACTCGGGTCGAGCCTTGTGCATCTTACATATCTCTTTGTATCTCACGAATTTATAAATCTCCCTGAGCCAAAATAATACATCCGCCACTAGACACGAGACAACACTCCAGCAAAGACAGAGACACTGACAAGAAATTTAAATAAAATATCCCTGATTCTAAAGATATGGCACAGATTGAGTTGACATTTTATTCACACATTATTTCTCCCGTTAATCCCACCTGTCCAGATTTTCCTTATACTTTCAAAGATATTTTTCCTTATAACAAACAGTAATCTTGTAAGGTATTAGTAGTTTAGGTATGCAAAGATGAAAATAGTCTATGGGACATTAATTTGTTCTGGTAGGTATAGTATGTAGTAACGTCTCGAATGTAGAATTAATAAATTACTACTTGATTGCATACACCAATTGCTACAGATCTGTTCGTTTCTATGCTACACGAACTCATCTTGATTTTACTTTGATATGGCATATGTTATCCTATTAGTAAGAATGGTTGCAGATACGAATTTACAGTGCATCATGTTCATACAAGCGTATAGTTATTCTTTGAAAAGAAAAGGCTACACTGTTAACTTATTGAGTGTGGTTTAGTTTGTTTGTGCCAAAGGTTAAGTTCAAGTCCAACTTTTCTGCTGCATAGCAGATTGGATGTTCTTATCAGTTGGCTTGGCTAACAATGTTTTCATTTATTTATCACACAGAGCTCGGCAAACCCCTCAGATGAGAAAATTCATAAACAAGTCGAAGATTCCTCCTCTTTGGAGTAGGCTAGATTACATTACAATATTCTCACTCGTTTTCTGTTGCTCTAAAGCAGGGTAGACTATGTAGTGTACTAAACCGTCTCACCAACAATTACTTGTTTCTATCCACATATGTATATTATTATGTGTAGGACTGAATTCTAAGCATGCTATGGTCAATTTCCTACTTACACAGATTTGTAAGAAAAATGAGATTGAGCGGGGAACGTAGTCCGACCAAACAAACCATGCTAGAATAGTGGGATATTATAATAGTACTTGAGAGAGTAATAGGACTAATATATGTATTTATTATTTGCGCCAAATCATAGTTTTCGCACGGTCGGAGGTTGGGCTTTTGGCATAGCTATCATATAGTTGCTACAGGTATCCCTATGCCCGTACAATAAAGGAAGAAGCTAATATACCTATGTAAAATTGGTTAAATTCAGGCATTACATTAGAACTATTAGGTGCTATTAGTATATTGTTTGTAGTTACTCCACGTAATGCATATCCGTATTTGTAATGGGCATATTGTAGCTTTGGTTTGAATTTACTATAATAGTGTGTAATGTAATACTTATTAAATGCTGCTGACAAGATAGATCTGCCTATTGAACCTGGTCCTGAGTTTAAAGAAATGAAATGCATTGTACAATGAAATCTGTGTCAGCTTCATCACTAGTTCATACTAATATGGAATGCGTCTCTGTAAATAAACGTTGGCTTTATGTGGGCCAGCTAAATTTATTTGGTAAATAATTGCCTGACTATGTAACTGTCTGCTCTGTCATATCAATCCTGCTCAACATACAGCACAATCACCATAATATTATCCATCTTCCCTTGCCATTCTACTCAACTTGAGTTACTATTTTCGTCTATGCAATTCTACTATTTTTGGGTGAGAGAAACGACCGCATTTGTTACATTGCCTTTATGTCCAATGCACTTTAGTAAAAACACATTTTACACAGTATTCATGCCAAACCCTGCTGATTTGGTAATCTCACAAAAACATGCTTTACATCTATGGACTCTTTTTGCATTCCCAACATGAAAATGAAACGCACAATTTAAGAATAGACAAAACCTTGCAAATAGCGGCTAATTACTAAACAGTGCAAGTGTTTGCATACAGGTTGGAAATAACTAACCTAATTTTGACTACCTGTCCCTGTATAGCATTCATACACAGACGATTATAAATATCTTCCACCTTAATCTAAACTTGACATGTCTAATTCCTTGTATGTATTACCTTCCCCATATTATTGTGACTATTAAACAGGGGAATTAGCACCAGACCTGAATTCTCTAAGCTTGTGGATGTACTGTAATAAATATCGTGACAAACTTGCCCCGTCAATGTCTTAATGAATCAAGAACGAACATTTAGCATGAAATCTTTTAATAACCAGACAAAAGAACTTAAGTAAAGCAGAGCAACTGTATAAAGAGCGAAAACTTCATCTCTCCAATCCGTATAGGCTTAATCTGTTAATGTCTGCGATTACAAGCGACAGACTTAAAATCTATATAAAGTGAAATATTACAAAAACTAAACTTATTAGGACAGTGTGAATAATAAATTGAGATTATTGCAACCTTCTAAAGTAATGAGGTGATTTACAATGAGGAGTGCATCCTGTATTATATTTAATCTAGCCAAAACAAAATTATTATTTCTTTAATTCCCATCATACAGATCCTATTGGATTATAATAGAAATATCTTTTTTTTGACTGCAGTCACGTCACTCACATCCCCACAATTGATATGCACTTTCAGTAAGTAGTTTTGCGGTGTTTCTGGTAATGAATTTTGCATTGTCCTCAGAGTAGTGAATGATTTCACTGAGGGTTTCAATGTGAATTATTGACGGTGGGCTGTTTTCGTTTGATATTATGACAAATTGGGGCCGTGATGCTCTACCTTAAATATTTTGCATTTTCTACATCAACTAGCACATGGTGTACACGATATCTTCTAACCTACAGCCACAAATACAAAGTTAAGTTTCAGTACTATTTACAACTAATAAAGTAGGTACTACGAAATCAACATTATTAGCCTGCCTACAGCAGATTCTGATAACTAGACCGAATTAATAACCTCATGATTGATTAAGTGATTAAATGCAAAATACTAGACATCAAAGAGGAAAATCCTTATTATCTGAGAAATAAATGATATCTTTCTAGTTCTATCGGATACAAAGTTTCATTACTATTAAGAAAAATTATCAACATAGGATACACAGCAGAGAAATCACAGAGACAAATAAATGTAACATGTGGTCTCAACACACAATTCACCCAATGCATTTTTATTGTTAGAATCAGCAAAAGTAATTTGGGGAACAAATCGTGATTCACGAATACAAAAGGAAACTTGCCCAGAGCACCTGGTACTTTATAATACATATGCATACGATTAGCAATCTCAAAATAGCATCCGTCTACAGATAAACGGCAGACTTAAAGACAAACGATAGTTTTATGTTAATACACACGCTATAAACAGTTGAACGCATATCGAGGGATAGTAACATAGGAATTGCAAGTGATCCAGATAGGCAAGCTTATTCACATTAAAATCTCATGGTTAAGTTGATGAGTCGCGTCCAATACGCTTAAGTTAGTTCTTTCACGTAACCGTAACTAATGTGCGTGTGTTAGCGTGGTATAGTTGATTCAATTCACGATCTACCTATACACTTAGCGTATACGTTATTGTGCTAAATGAGATTCAATGCAACAATACGATTCAGCAATTCAACCCATCACAAGAACAAGAATAGACTATTTTAAGAGAAACATGATGTGAATCAAAGAAGAGTGAGTAAAGGAGAGAATTGATACCTAAGTAAACTGGCTAGCCTATAAGTACATTCATTGTACGCACTAAGCACGCAGCTACAAGAACAATCTGTTAATGAACTATTTCCTGTTGAAAAGCGTATAATGTAAATGTTCTTAATCTTAAGTAGCTATAAAGACTCAATTGGTGTATTGAAACTGAAGAGGAAGCCAGGAGAATAGCCAAACTTGCTTTATTAGAGAAAGGTAAGGATGAATATGCGTCCATGCGTGGGTGACCCGATCCAAATTGTTGGGATCGTATAAAACATAGAAAAGGCTTATGGCAGTGAGATTCCAAAAGCTTAGTGCTCTTTCAATAAATATATGTACCTATAACTTATAGGTGTATCTGTTGAGGTACAAACATCGAGAGCGTTTTTTACGGTGTATTTGTTGTACCTTGTAACACTAAAATCATATGTATCTCTAATTACAGTTCACCAAAGTTGATTTTACTAATACTTTGTGAGTTATTGAAAGGGGATTAGAGAAAAGGAATGCACTATCATTTGCTATAATCTGCTTTTCTATTTACTCGAGTCTTTATGGTACACACTTTCCATGATGCACTCTTTTTTGGTTTTGAGTATTTGTTTATTGAGACAAGTCATGTCAAGGCAGTATGTACCGTACTAATACTATGGATGTATGTACTATGCACTGTAAACCTTATTGTCAGACCGCAAATGCTAAATGAACAGAACGAAAGTTTTTCTCTGAATGGAAATGTTTTATGTGCTATCTACATTTAATGTGGTGTAGAGCAGTGGGATCTTTTTAAATAGGTAGAGATGGGTTGCAGTCGAATGTTATGTGTATCTCCTGCTGTACTAGCACCTAGTGGTAATGGAATGTCAAGTTCATTATTAACTTTTGTCTGATAATAATATACGATGATAAGATACATACATTTGTGAATATTACAACAACAAATGAACAAGTCATTCTCTATAATATGCCTTTCCATGCCACAAGAGCCGGATAATTTTAATATACTGTCCAAAGGTACATCTCACTTTATACGAATAATAATGCAGGCATGCAGAGAATATATTTAAGTATCCGTATAAATCAAAGGTGCGGTCATGCGAAGGAGCATTAGTGTAACATTACCAAAGTTATTTGAGACCTGAGCTTAAGTAAGTAGGTTAGGGATAGTTATGCGTTCCATTTCGGGCACAATTTTACAACGGCCATGACCATGGTGCGTCTACTTCTATTGAAATACATCTTTCCTGGACGGCAAATGCAGCAACACAATTACAGATACAACTATATATGTAGAAATATATTGTCATCCTCATGAAAACTGCCATCACCTATCGATGAATTTTGCCAGTAAATGGCACACTATGCTTTACGGGTAGTGCCATTGGTAATAATATATTATACAAATAATAATAAAATATGCGTTTATTTGGGCTAGATACATAATCATTAAAATGGTATTTGGCCCTCCTTATAAACCTCATCTTAAGTTGTAAAAGGCTACTCAGGATGTCAAATACGTGGAAATCGGAGTACGTCTTGACAAATCTTATGAAAATAAGACGACGGTCATAATACGAGCCTTATTAATCTTTTTACATACATTCACAGATCTTCTGATTTGTAATTGAATTTAAAGTTGGTAGATACAATTTTTTTCTAGGGCTACATGTTTCTAACGCAAGATCATGGACCATGGACCTAGATATAAGTAAGATTTACTAAAACACAGATAAAATGTGCTCACTGCAAGACTAGTTCAAACAATAGAAAAATAAGTTACAAAACGTTCAATGCACAGGTAATACAACAATTGTAACACTTATCTTATGACTTATAGTTTCACAAACAATAGTAAATTGAATGTGATAACTTTCCGCTATTTCTAAACAATAGTGTATGAATCGAAAGGAAATGCAATTTAAAACTGTCTTAAATCTGCCAGAAAGTTATGTTACAACAGGCAAATACGTCGACAAGCTAAGAGGTCCAATTAGATGACATATACAGGTTAACTTAACAGTAATTATGATTACTATTTTATTCAGTGCAAACGAGGTAAATAATTGTAAAAAATCGTAGCACATAATGATGAATGTAATAAGAGAAATAATATTATGATGGTCGAAAAAGGAGACGGCTACTACTGATAAGGAAAGCAACATGAAAGAAAAATGGTATCTGTAAGAACTCTCGTTAAACAACAAAAGCCCACTGAGTTCCGGAAGCTGAAATTAAGCTGGTTTCCTTTCTTTATTATGGCTTTCATTATGTCTATCTGTGTGTCTTAAGACATTTTTATTGCGGGTACTGTTACTTTACTATATCTATACTCTATCTGCACACCTACACAACGCAGGACTAAGAGAAGGATATCCTAGGCGGCTAAACCCACGGAGGAACACATCTCTATCTTTATATTACAATTTTACTCAGTATAAACTCACTAATGTCTCATGCTCGCTTGGCACAAAAAAGGAGTAAATTCCCACGTCCTTAAACTACTAACAAAACTTAAGTGTTATGATAAAATACATCCCTAATGCATTAAACCCATGTAGATTTAAAATTGAAATTCAGTGTTGGATACCAAGCAATTTTTTACACTTGTAAGCATCCAATAACCAACTATAAAACGGATGACAGTGCAGTGCAGAAAACACATTGAAAATCAAGAACAAAGGAAGAAAATGACACTTGGAGATTTCAAACAATAATAGTGATTATTAGTGAAAATTATTGGAAACTTGTTCAAATAGGTAGCTAGTGCTTTTAGTGACAGTGCAAAAAGTGGAGTAAAATCTTACCTAAAGAAATAGAAATCCAAATCCGCGTTTGAGAACGCTTTGAAGTTTTGTGGAGCGTATTGATTTTCCCGATAAACGATCACAGTGAACACATGTGTGAGGTATTTTGAATGAAAGTTAGGATGTGCACAATCAATATCCGGAGAATTAATGTGTCAACTTAACTCGGTCGAACTTTGATAGGGGAAACAATATTTTTTGTCCTGTTGGCAGTGTGTCAGTGTGTAGAGGAAGAGAATGAACTGTGCTATAATGCCAATAGCTTACGGGCAAGCAACACTGAGTTATTTAGTAGAAGAGACACATCGACGAAGAAGAACTTGAGAGAAAATGAAATAAAATCACGTCTAAAGTCACAGTGAATGTAGGCAAAGCACTTGATCACATGTACATTAGGATCCAAATGAAGTCAGTCCAATCCACTGCAGGATGAAATCCAGTTTAAATCAAGTCGAAAAGTCACAGAAGAAATGAGATGTGGTGTTGGTGTACTCTGGCTAGTCTGGTCTGACGAGACCTTTTGGTCTGACTAACGGTTCGTTCCTGGCTTTGTCAAATTCAGGTTTTCTTCTGAAATGGTCAATGTGTTTGTAGGAAAACGAAGTCAAACCACGAGGAATGCTCCGTGTCTCAATTGCCTATGAAGAGTACTGATGCTGACGGTGGAGAAGGAACTTGTATAAGTACCTTTTGCTACTAAACCTAAGATATTAAATATGAGATATCCCAATATTATATTCGATCGATCGACCCCCAATCGCAATTGCTAAACACAACTAGCTTGCTAACTCTGTCAGTCAGTCAGTTGGGCACTCACAGCTCAGATCCTCTTTTCTGTCCTCTTAAATCTATGGAAAGTTATTATATGACTGGGCTCTTGTACCTTCCCTACAATACTCTTTTTCTTTCTCTACCTCACATAGACACAGACAGAAGGATCTTTAATGTGTTACTATATATCTTAAGGGAGGTGCGACTCACAATTACGTACTCACTAATGTTTCTAATGCGTTGGGACACTCTAACTTACACTCACATACGTTTTCAACCCTTTAACACTGCTTTTACTTGAGACAAGCATTTCTTCAAATATATAGCCAGACAACATTGAGACAGAGAATTCCAAGACGAGCCTTTAACAAAATAACACAGCATCGTATTCTCTTTACAGCTTCTCACCTATAAACCTACATGTCTATCCCCCATTCATTCAATACCTTAGCTAAAAGCTGTGCCGTGATAAGACTTAGTTTACCCTACGATGTTAGTCAGTCAGTAGAGCTAACGAAAGGAGCTACCATTCAACAGGTGCACTACCTTACTAAGCTTAGACTACTATCTCATATTATTATTATTCTATTAGGTTGCTTGTTTATGTTCATCAGATTGCTTATTCTTTCTATGAGTATTATCTCTATGTACCGTATTTGTACTTGTTAGAATATGACTATTAGTTTA
>JABASH010003721.1:0-15766 GCA_019776445.1 Tomocerus maximus | reverse complement strand
TTGTCAATAGTAAAATTATAATTTTTTTATCTGTTTTTAATGCCAAATGAGATAGCATGTTATGCTTAGGAGCGGCTCAATTTATCACAACGTTATTATACATTTCCCGTCAAAAAATTCCTCAGTATCTGACTGTACTACTAGAGAATATTATATTTAGGTATATTTATTTTTCATATGGAAGAAAAATGTATGTTTACAATACGAAATGTTGAAGAATTAGTAAAAATTACAAACTCTAGTACATAGATCACCTCGTGATGGAAAACAGACTTAAATCATATTTAATTTAGAACTGTCACTTATGATATGATAGAGAAAACCGTTCAAGCTTTAAATCTAGAGACTAATTTTATGATTAACAGAATGTGAAACAATTTCGGCATCTTTTATCCATAGATTGCATTGCTACAGATATGTAATCAAATTGATCAAGCAATCGTGCCAAATAAATAAGGAACAGACGACGATACGTTTTAGCCAAAGAGACAGTATTCAATCAACATATTAAAAGCCTGATATGAATAGTTGTTGATATAATATCTGACACTAGTCGCTTGAAGTGAGAACAATAAGTACTTGATCAGACTATCAATTGAAGGATTTATGAAGATTTACTAATTCATGTTCCTTGATGGATGTTGTTGTTGTAATTTACTACTCAGTTAGAGACGTTCTTAATGCAAACTGATTTACAACCAAAGAAATGAACTACCTTTGTAGTCCAGCGGTAAATTATCTCGCCTATGAAGTGAAGGAGTGTAAAGGGAAGAATTGAAGCATTTGATTACGTATTAGAGCATTCATTCCTGCTCTCCTCTTCTACACACACCTCATTTACATATATGATGTGTTATTAAGAAATAAGGACAGATAAGCAAGAAACATCCCTCACATTTCCTTTCGAACTGTCACAAACTATAAATAGGTATCGAATTTGCAGATTGAAATTATAATATCTCTGTGTATCTTATACTTTAATTTACAGGTATGACTAGTATAAACAAGCATAGACAGACAGGCAAGTATATTGAGCATAAAAGTTTGCATTATCTGATTGTAGTGTACAACTACGTAGTGTGTGCTGCAAATTTAGTCTATAGAATCTCATTAACTCTGTAGCATTATGTGAACTTAGAATGCTATCATAAATACAACAACATTACTTACAACGTTACAACAAATTATACCTTCAACCAGTGCATCAGTTTGTAACCTTATCTCATTGGCATTTATTCCTATTGCGACATACCCTCATTCGATATTTTTCTGTCTAATGCAATAGAGAATATTTACAGGAGTAAGTGAACATGTAGTTCACTATAAGCATTAGTACTGCTATATTACTTGGATTGTTATGTGAAGTTTGTTAGCTTACTTAGCTAGCTCTGCCCACTTGTAAGTAAGTATGAAGGTATGCATGCATACTTACACATGGATTTGCGATTCAATGATGGCTGTAGTAAATTCAAACTATTTAGTGTAGGTAAACTAAATTATACCTAAGTATGTATTATAAGTATGGGTATGTGTAACTGATATACTATATATATAATCAACTAGTATATAATTGATATAGGTACACCAATTGCAGAAAATGCATTCTCTCAATCTGCAGCCAGTTACTGTAGGGAATATATGTATTCCCATTCATGTACGTAATATTGAAATCGCAGGAGTGACTTGCCTTTATAAAACTTATCAATATTAGCCAAGTTGACTTACCTACATGTGCATTGTGTTTACAGAAATGATTTCTATTTCTGCCTTTTCTTTTCTGGCTATCCTCATTTCTAATCTTAGCCATCTTATCCAGAAATCAATCTCGCAAGTTATAATATTTGGTCTTATTAGTTCACTTTGTGGTATCTCCTGCAGACAGCAGTGTGAAATAGGTGGTGATTGTAATAATCCATTCAATAAGCCGGCAAAGCTGAACTCATTCATTGCTCATTACGTATAAAATATAGAACCACAATATAATAAAATGTGCACAAATGAGAATTTACTCGTATATAGATTACCTACTATACGCAAGCAACAGAAGCGTAGGAAATTGTAAACTGTAAACATGAAGTCTCTACCTATATACATAATTTATGGACCTGCAATTTGTTAAAAATCTTAAAACTGAAGTAGAACAAGCATAATAAAGATTTCAATAATTTATCTGTATAATAATTTCTACTCTGATGAAAACCAACTACATATACTCCTGTATGTAAGGTACGATTGTATCATGATATCATGAATCATTATTTTAACAAGAATGCAGCATAATTGTTAAATAATATGATGACCACTGATGCCAGAATATGCTATATATTTTTGTAGGTCAATGCAACCATAACATAATAGAATTTCAGTATTCTGCGACAAATAAAGTCAACGTGATAATTATGCCAATGACAAAAAACATTCCCTGAGATACTACTAAAATGTTCTGATAATTGGAAGTCGAAGTCCGTCTCATTTGATGAAAAAATACATTAATCAATGCCACTTGATTAACACTTTGTCATATCTGACCATGTCAATTGAGATGTAGAATGACAATCAAAATTCCCAGGAATATCTGAAATTCCCATAAATAACAAAGAAATCGAACTACAAGGCAGAAGCTAATCGCGGACAAGAACACTTCAGCTTTCTAGATTTGACTGTGCAATCCTTCTGAAAGGTACCGAGAAAACTGAACAATTAGAACATTAGTCATCTGAATGTATAAATATACGGACAGCATTATGAATCCAGTAGCTGTGCAATAATACACGATTGTCTCTCATCTATGATTTATGAACGTAACGTGCTCTCATCATGTCCCAGTCATACATAGCATATACATGACTCGTATCGTTAACAATCATGACAGGAACGAAGATATAAATACACATATGCATGTTCCTATCTGAAATACAGAGAGCTGAAGTGAGGAGGAGATAAGAAAATAACATTTTACTGAAAGTAAACCAACAAAGTCACGAATATCAAAGCCAAACCGTTCTTTCCTTCGTTTTGATAAGATAGTAATATTAGTAACTTCAACTTTGTCGTGTTTTTCAGTGTAAGCGTATTTTATTGTGTCTAGTCGTACACGTAATACCTGCAAAAGATTTAATATCTCAAACTGAAAAGTGTTACGCATTTCTCATTCTCTCTCCCTGTGTAGATTGCAGATAGAGTCAAAGATATGCTCCACACTCACACACTTACTTATATAACAGATAATATACAGAGTGGTACATCTTATACCTTTAACTTGTATGCATAGCTATATAGCCAGACCAAGCCTGGCATACTAAACGATTCTTACTAACAATAAGTAAGGATTACATACTATTCTGTATATTATCTAGGGATTCGTTCTAGCTTCATTGTTCTACATTAACGTTAAGAATAAATTGTCTCTCTACTGTGCCACGTTAACTTGCATTGCACTGCACTGTTTCATTTCAGGCTCAGTATTAAATTAGCCTAAAGACAATAAGGAAGCAAAATCCATTATAAAATCAGCAAAGCAAGCAATGATATAATTTATACGATAACATAGCCTGTTCTCTTCGCTACTGAAAGCACTGAGTTCTATCACTATTTTAGGTAGGTGTCTCATGTCCTTTAACATTAAACATACCTATCTATAGACAGATGTTAAATGTAGCAATGTACGGGAATGAATGGGAATTTTCTATCTCTGTAGATTCGATCATATAATCATACTGATATATACTTGCTATCAGATGCAATAATAGTGAACACTACTAGTGATGACGGCAAGTGACAATCCACTGACAATGATGACATAACTCCGTTAAGAGAGTTACGCATGGTCTGCCCTGTTGCTCTGATATATATAGTCTGGTGGAGCACTTTCTTGTTTCACTCTACCATATCCTTTCTTTTAGTGTAATTTCTGTTCTGTGTTTATATACCAAGTACATACCGCATTAAACTCATAGCTTTGTTCACTTCTCATCATCAATTCATATATAGCTTGCAAACTTAAGTCGTAAATTAGAATAATCCCACATATTTTTATTAGAGAGTGTCAGCTACAGAGCTACATGAGAAAATTTCGCAAGTTTTGGTGTATACTCCTATTGAGACTCTTTCNCAAGTTTTGGTGTATACTCCTATTGAGACTCTTTCGTCACATGCTGTTTAGAATGGACGATAAAAATAAATTGTTTGTGATAATCGCAGAATTATTGTTATTAATACAAAGTGAGTGTGTCGCACATCTTCAGCCCTCCTTTAAACAGTAGTGCAATTCCATTATTTATAAAGCCTACTCGACTCACTGGGTAATTTTATTAAGCATGAGCTCTTCTTTCAAGAAATGTGCATAATTATTATCATACTTAATTAATAATAACTTCAAGTAAAACAGGAATTTATCGCGATATTACATTATACACAATCTTTAACAAAATATGATGCAAACTAACTAAATGCTGATTAATGTTACGCAAAAATATATCAATTAAATCTAATCACAGCTCTGTCAGTTGAAAATCTAGTTCTAACTCCTTCTTCTAACAGAATACAATCCTTCATTTAAATTACAATTTGTAAAAGGACAAAATCTAATTAGATGTAGATGTGCACATTAGGTAACTATGTAATTCTATTCAAAACAATGTGATAGAAATGGTTTTGGTGCACGACACCTTTTCAACTCCATAAGTAATTTGTTTCTGTCACGATGACGCAAATAGAATTTGTACACCCACGTCACAGCTATTTGTTTTTACGCCTTATATTTAGAGATAATTTTGCAAATCTGCCTTCATTTCCAAATTATGCAGATACAATCACGTAAAATTAGGCATACTTGTTTAGAATATTTATGTATTTTAGTACACAAAACAAGAATTCACATTTTTTCTTTGTAGGCAGTAATTTTGGGTGAACTAGTTAACACAACTGAATCACATTCCGAAAATATAAAAAATCTCAGACTAATGTTTCTGAATGTTTTGCGACACAATTTTGCAAGAAAAAAAACTGATTTCAATAAGGATAGTAGAATTAATACCTAAGCCCAATTAGAGGTCAAACCTGTAAGACATTTATCTAGTATGGGTAAAATAATCTTAGTACAGTAGTTACTCCAGTACACAATTGCCTATTAAACTTGTTATCTGTTGTTAGTATTTATTATTTACTACCATAATAAAGCGTATCATAATATCACATTTTTATCAATACCTTGGTACATAAAACGGTTAACACGATGTAGATAAGTAGTTCAGTCTAGTCGGAAACCCGGCAATGAGCAAGGATGATTAAATCAATTTTAATTTGCATAGAAAACATAAATCGCCACTGCACTATAAGTTATTAAGAGCACAGTACAATGGGATTTCCCCTTTTGTTACACATTAACTAACAGAGCATAACATAATGGAGTAAACAATAGCGACGAAGTTGGCAAGTTATTTGCATGGACTTGTACATTGTAGACTGCGTTATCTGCACACGAAATCAATTTACAAATGAAAATGAACTTTTGTTTTAGCCAATGTTACAAATTGCACTTTTCAAAATAAATACTGGGGCAAGCATGGATTAAATATTGGAAAATGTAAACAGTTTTAAGTACAAAAGCGATTATTGGGTTAAGTAAAAGTGTTATCTAAAGACGAGTCTGTTGGACATGGTTTGCAAGGCTAAGGATCTCATAACTAAAAGCATGCGGGAATTAGATTACTGTTACACCATGTAAATTACAAGATACTAAATCTGACGCATATTTACATTGACGTAAGTAAGTATGTAATAGTGCAATAGATAAACAATGAGCGGTAGACTTAACTCGATTTACCATCGGGTAAAGTAGACAAGACAATGAGCCAACAAAAATACTAATTCCATTCATTGCTAAATATCGAAGAAAAGAAGAGAGCGCAGCTTAGAGTAGTACAACATTGAATAATATATTTACATGTGCAAGCTGCTCTGTACTAGTAGATCCATTGTGAATTGTGATTCTGTGATAGGACTATTTCTTTCTGAGTAGAATTTGCGTAACTGAAATTGGCAAGTGCACTCTAATCGTTAGCCTTAAGCGGTTCTGAATTTTTAGCAAGTGTGTATACAAGCAGCTACATTTTCATTGTTATTGTGTAACCATAATATTACTACACTACATAGCAGATAGCCATTAGTGCATCACACAGCTTTTATCACGCGGTAGCTCATGTCGTATCTTCTGTGCATGGATCTACCCAGTATTGGTTCTCGTCAGTACTAATTCTAATGTCATGGATATCAATGCAATCCACTAATGGAAGAACAAAGTGTCATTCTACTTTCTAGCTCAGTGCAATTAACAATTAACTTTTATTAGCTGAAAAAAGGAAAACGAAAATTTGTATCTAATTCCTGCTTCTACGCAAATCTATGTAGGAAGCGATTGGTACTTTTGTGCATGTGCACTATCTCAGTATTTACCATTAACCAACCCAAATGCATTCCTTTTGAACTTAAAAGTACTAATTGATGACCGTTTTATGCACTGAATGCTTCTACACATTTCAATCGAAATGATACATAAGTAAATGAGTGTGGCTGACGTTTATTTTATCTATGACATTTGGAACAGCAAATAAATGTGTTGTAGCAGTGCGAATGATTTTTATGAGTCATATTTTAGAAAGTGATATGTTAACGTACATGTGTAATAATACCTACTGTACACTACAAGTTATAATATGCATACACACATGCAGTAGAATCTTTTTCAGATGTTATTGATTTTTGCATAACTGTATTTCCGATGCATTAGATTGAGTGCATGAAATACACATCAAAGTATCCTAACCAAATTAAAATGAAGCAAACCGGCCAGATTGGATGCTTAAGATAAAGATGAAGGAAAAGATATTGCAATTTAACTAAATAAGCATGCTGCACAGCACCAGCATAGCGTAGCTCAGTTAATGGCATGCATATGTGTAAATTTTTAATGCTAATGTGCTTATAAAGTGCTACATAACTAATAACTACCTATCCACCCTATACAGTTAATATGCATATGATTACTCTGTAACTGTATACACATTTATGGTGTGTGCATAGATGTAATAGAGTTCAGAGAAGTTATTGCGTGCATTACTATCCCATCTTATAAACATATACTGTACAATGTACACTCTAGTAAATATTCTCCCCAGGTATTCTGAAGGTAGAGAGATGAAGTCCTTTTGCTAGTGTATATAGGATGAAGGAGAGTATGTTTGAGATGAAGTGAACCCGTTTTTCGGCTTGATTTCACTTTCAAGAAAATCCATGCTTCGAATCATATAGCTGACTTGATCCTATTCAATGTAACCTATCCTAAGTCACTTTATGTTGCTCTTTGCCCTTCTCTTTTGACAATGCTTCTGTCGGCAGAGTGTATTCTGCACATTGAGCACAGTAAACGACTGTATACTTCAATGTGCATGATATGATGAAGTTTTGAAATATACTATAGGTTCCTCCTACAAAGTAGTGAACAGAGCTCTGCTCATGAATTGCCTGCTCTTGAAAGTTGACGTTGATGGTGTTGGTGACGTAGGTTCATCTTATTGTAAAATACTTGCACATACATGCATGCTGCTAGTAACTGTAACTATCTGTATACTATGCCATAATATTACTGCTAAGATCCATTGATCCATAACCCACTCACTCTTTGCTGTGTTTTTTGTGTATGATCAATATCCAATATTCCTAAGTAAGCCTCTCCATTTCTAACTAAGTTACTATGAACGAGTATGATATAATATATAATACTTGAGCGTCTAGTTCAAAGCAAATAGCAAGTCGTTTACCGTGAGTAAGACTGTGTAATGTAGTGGAATGAATTGAAATGACTGACGTGACATTATATTATAGTACTGAAAGAGCAGAACGAAACAGATTTCCAATTGCATAACAGGATAAAAATTCTCATGAAAAGGAAACCGAAGCAAACCGGATAGCGAATTAAAATACGAAAAGAATTTCTAATGCATGTGATAGCAAAAATCTGAAGTAAAATGATTTATGAGAGTTTATTCAATAAAACTAATTCCATACCCAACAAGCTAATATTTGTATCTGCGAGGATATTTACTTAGTGTATAGCATCTTTGTACTTTACTGTAACACCTGTTTTTGTAATACACTAACATGGAAGTTGAAGATCCTTTTCCTTTTCCCAAACACGTCTATCTTTCCTTTCATGCCATTAAATACCGTTTAATCGCGCTGCGATGTAAAGTAATACAATTTAGCATCGCAACCCTATTATGTACACAGACAAATGGAGGAATTAAATGCATGCAAAAAAGATGGGAAGTGGAGCTCAGTGCATGTGTACCATTTACATAAAGATACATAAAGAGCATGCAGATAAACAAAATAGTTTTTGCAAATTCAAAATCGTGCTTTACATCACACGGACGGTTAGCTATATTATATTGCCTAAATTATTTATGTATTCATTTAACAGGAAATGTTTTAAGATTGTAATGGCTAGGGAAAATATTATGAAAACAAGGCATGAAGGTACTAATTTACTACTTTGTTTGCTTTTGCCCAATCTTAACATTAGTACATCACAGAGTGAAGCGAAGCTGATGATACATACCATACCATTTCAGTTTAGGAAGCATAAAATTAGTACACACTATAAGTCCACATTTTGGCAATATAAAGTTCCGGGAATCTACGCCAAAATATATGCAAACGATCTGATTCTCTGCTTCTGTTTACCTAACATTCAAATACGCATCTGTATGATATGCATGCTTTTATATAGCACGTAGACTATTAATGAGTCTTGCCATGTTTGGCAATGTTAAGCACTCCTTTGACATTAATAGTGATATAATTTATAAAAACATGTTGTGCAGTTCCTTTTTAATAATTTATATTTGGGAAATATTGACATTTGGCACCTGCAAGGCAAACAGAGCTTGAATATTAGAGCTTTGGGCTAAAGGGAGGAATAATTACCCTACATACTTATATTTAATTTGGTAATGTAGCAAGCAAATACTAAAAACTTAGGTTTAGTATTTGCTAAATAAATAAAATCTTTTCCACCCACACATTGCACAAATTTCTCATTAGGTTACGTACACATTCGTGTACCGTACGCTAATACTGTTATGAACGGACAGAAATTTAAGAGTAAAATAAGCAGAAACTGCATTATTGTGTAGGCCAGTGACATAAGCTGTTATTCCTTACTTGAATTCAGTCCAAATAATATAAAATTATGCAGTCAGCCTACCTACTTAATTTAATCGCGTATAAATGCTTTAACGATAGTTCCGTGTCATCTAAGAAACTCTTTCCATGCAAATTACTTATCGTAAGCCCTCTGTACCAATTTGTGGTTCTAAGTACAATGGGCGTCCGATTAATTTTCTATTCGAATGAAATGAATACATTGTATATAGGTAATTATTTCCATGTCTGCAAATGATACGTGCACTAACAAATAATCCATATTGCTGCAATACAAATGGCATCAGTTTCCACACATCATTTAAGTTGTAAATGCAATTCGGAAGTCCTTAATCAAGAAGCCTTTTTTGCATATTGTAATATTGTACTACATTAATTTCCTTTGAAAAACGGAAGACAAACAATGGGTAAGTGTACCCTACTTCATACGTTCTACAAAATTTGCCTACATGCAAAATACTTGAGTTTTTGTAGGGGTTCATATTTTGTTGGCGTCTACTATTGTGGTTGATGTTTCACAAAGGTGTAATGCAATACGAATAAAATGATAATTGCAGGTACTTTGACATATACAGCGCAGTTGAATAGTAAGTCTACAAAATATTGTAGTATTGATACATTAATGAGAGCATTACTCAAACAATCACAAATGACATTTGACCATGGTGCAAAAAATGGCATTCAAAAACCTTTCATTGCAACATTGGGCGAGGTACTTAGCAATTCTAATTTTTGTACAATAGGCGATACATTTCACATTGAATAAAACAAATATGTTTTTTTTAAATCGTAGAAAGCAAAAAGTTCTTGTTATGTTATGCGTAGTGAATGAACTAAGTAGTGTTCTAAGAATAATTGATCAATCAGTTGAAATCTTGACTCGGTTCACCTCAGAATAACTCATTAGTACATATTAACAGTCGGAACTATTTACAACTTCAATTACATAACTCACAAAAGCATACAATTAGTAGCTACAACGGATATTAGCCAAAGGAAAACAAAAGCGCAAATGTTGCGGCTCAGGAAAGAAACAATAAAAAACAATACAATACATACTTTTAAGAGTATACAATTGTAACATGCTATCTGTTCATTCCATGTATGTAAGATCCGATAAGATTATCTCAATTCGACATTTGTGACACTGATAATACATATAGACGCTAAAGAAAAATCAAGCAACTAAATCTTGCTACCCTAACTTGCAATTATCAGTTTGCTTAGGTATTGCATTAAGCCAAAATAAAGTTATGCACACGAAACTACTTGTAGAACACACATGCATGTAATTTGCAGTTAACAATCTTTGGAAAGCTACGTAAATAATACAAACATAGGTATGCCAATAATGTTCTAGCTTAACCTATAACCCTAAAACAAAACGAAATTTAGTTTAATGAATCTTGATTAAACGTACTAAATAGCTCACTTGAGTACGACTCCCATACTAATATCACAACAGAGCATAGCAAAGTAGAGCTTAAAATAGGTAAGGAGTCTTTGAAGAGAATAAAAATTAATGCTGGGTTTGCATGGGAATCTTGCGTAAGCAACCCTTACACTATTAATATACAGCAGCAAATACATATAGATAAGTTACACGCAGAGATACAAATCTACGCTTGTGTTTTGTGTATCTCCAAGTTGTATCTGGCTATAGTCGTTAAATATTCCTTAGGTTCACATGCAACAATAACAAAACAACTGAAATAAGTTTGTATAGCTATAGAACAAACTTACTAAAATTACATCGCCAGCCAACAAAGATATGCTTCGTGTGTCTTACAATAATATCATTCACTTGACTCGTGTAATTGTGTTGTTGTATTGCAAGTAGCCAAGCAAATAAGTGACACCCTAAATTAATTTACTTTACATCCTGTCTATCTCCATTTCGTTGCACACTCCTTATTCTTAGAAGAAAACTACAGCGACAAAATGAGACAAGACACAGAGTAGTGAGTTAATATTTCATTCACTGTCATTCTGGTTTTTGCTGCTTATAAAGACCCACTATAGAACAGAAGAACTGTCAATAATAACATTACAATCACACTCGTTCATGGCGAGTGGAGATAAATTTCCTTCCTTCCGTATTGTTCTCTACTGCCACTGCTATTTACCTAATCAATTTATAGACACAAAAAAGTTTCTATATACAGTAGTAGGTGTGCTATATCCAAAGTGCTCTACTAGCGATAAGCCACTAATGCCTACAGTATATCATTTCAAATGTCAGTTCTTAATAGTGTCTTTGAGCACGCGATAATTTGCATTTACATTGCTATATAAGGATACACAAGGAGTATATCTTTCTTTAACTGTATCCTCGATATATCTATGTTACTCAAGTGTCATTCTTGCATTGAAACTACTACGTTTACGTAGCTACTTGTAGAGAAACGAGTTTTTTCTTCACACAAATATACTTGAGTCTTGACTTGACTTATCTTTAAATTCTAGATTCATCAACACCAAAAAACATGAGAGGAAAGAATCCCGCAGAGGAACCTCGGCAGTTTTTGTTTGTTTTTCCGCTTAAGGCAGACATGAGTGTTTGCAAATGGAGATTTAAAGTGATTCACATTCACACTACACTTACACAGAGCAAATACTTTTTAAGATGTAATTATTATTACGGTGGTGTGACGACTTTGTATAATGGTCCTTGTTTAACCTACTAATCCTGTCAATGAGTCTTTTGGCATGTTTTTTAAGCTTCATCCATCCCATGCAATCACACTGAACTAACAACTAAGAGATTCTTTAGCTTATCCTAGCCTTAGTATCCCATCAAGTGTTAGTTTTAGTAATTGAGTGAAATTTCATGGACAAGTCATGAACTTGAGGTGAGCCCACCCGTCGAGCAATGTAAACACACCTGTACTTTGCTTCCATTTCATTTGATGTTTGTTTGCAATAGAAGAGCAATTGCTTATCGTGTGAAGCACAGACCTCACTATTTTATTTTAACAGTCGACACTCCAGGCAGACCACCTAGCAGCAAATCAAACCTCATTACTATTACCTTATCACTACTGGAAAGCATGAATGAAAGGCAGAATGAAATGGTTTTATTTGAATTTAGGCCGAACATCTGACTCTAATATTTCTACCACAATCATCTACTGTCTAAGGGTAATTTATCAAATTATGCAAACGTGGTCCTTTTTATCGATGGTATAACATGTATCATGTAGGTCAAATAGCGTCTAGGTAATTAACCCGAGGCATTTTATTGCACTTTTCATTTCTGTTAAGGAGCAATTGGGAGACACAGCATCGGTTAATGGCAATCGTCAATAGAATAAGATATATTCCAAAGACATGTCTCATTCTCATTCGTTCTAATTATCGTAATCAAGTCAATTCAATGTCGTAATCTCACTTTAAATATCCCTTCGGGGCACAACTATAAGCACTAGTTTGACTTTGATCAGAAATCAATTAATAATAAATGATTTATGTCAATGTCTATTTCTAGGGTATTGATTTGACTTTGCCTCAGTCTCTGAATTAAGAACATGGATCGTGCTGTCCCTAAAACCCATGTAGCATGACCTTGAGTGCAGTTCAGTTAAACAAAGCTTTCTGACAACAAAAGACAGCATTCTACAGCAATTATAAATTACTAGTGAAGCATCAAGTGCATTACAGATCAAAAGGTCCTACAAGCTCTACTTATATTTAGTAACACAGCCATAGAAATTGTTATTCAAGCTGCATACATTGTACTCGATTGTACTGAGAATACCAACTCAGAAACAGTTGAGATCAGATCTTATAATTGTCAAGTCAAAGCCCTCGTGACTTTCTCTCGTGAAAAAAATTAAGAAAATTCTTGTATTCAAATTGGAATAAATTGGATTCAGAGAGACATTGTAGTGTCTAACTGTCCAAGTGTTAATCTGTTAATCTAGTCAGCCTTAAAGATAAAATGTGTAAGTATACATGTCTTTATTCGTTAGTATGTATAATATATAGTTACTCCACTGAACAATGCTAATTGACTAACAAAGTATGTATATCGTGTAGCATCATGGCAATGGGCCTGCAGAAACGAGGTGCCCTTTGACTTGACTCTGTTGAAATGACTGACAGTGAGGAAAGGGCATTGTAAATGAGCTGTTAAGGTGTAGTAATGAAGAGAAAAATTAATCTCAGAATTAATCTACTTACTAGCCTGATAATACCAATGTAACTCGATTGTATTATGCACACCTAATGCATTTAAAATATGTAATAAAAGAAGAATTGAAGTCAATTGAACTGCAATTCTAGTGACCTTCTTCACTTTGCTAACCGCAACGAGTTTGCAAAATCTTACCCGACCACACCATAGCGAACATGTTGTATTACCTCTGCCATTATAAAAGTAAGTATTACACAGAACAGAAGTAAGTATAACTCCGTAATAGGATAATAGTTAAACCACATAGTGCAACATCCAGCTAATCGTAAACAGTGCAGTGGCACACTCATTGTGTAAATTGGAATAGCTGTCTTTATGCATCGTCCTAATAATACTCGTGGAATACCACTAGGTAGGTAGGTTAGGTACTTCCCATTGGTAATCAATCCACAAAGCAAGTACATCGTATTTTTAATGTCATACGAGTCTGTATTTGTACTTGAAATTTTACATAATGAAATTGGCCATCGGCTATGATTCTATCTCCCCAATATGTAATAGCACACAATGCGAGTAATTTATAATTTTAGCGTAAGTCAATTTAGCGTATTAGCGAGTGACCCTTCAAAGTGGTAATTACAATGCATGCAGTCACTTTCCAATTTTACACTAATAACTCTGCACAATTACAAATTACCTTCCATTGTTGCCCTTTACGCATACAACCCATAGGCACACATTACTTACTGCAATTTAATATTCCATACCTCAAGCTCAAATAAAATTAGAGGGTTGTGTTTCTGTTTGTACTAGCAGCATTTTTTGATTGTCTTTACGTACATCTATATAAATGCCATGTGAAGTTCAATGAAATTAAATTGCTGATACGTTCCTTAATGTATGTTGTTACAAGGATTGATTTGTAGGCAGTAACTCTAATTGCATTAAAATGATATCCATGTACTTACAATGTCATTACCTGTAGGTATACATCATTTTTCTAAATATTCTTGCATGTAATTACTATAGCGAGTATGCAGACTGATAATAATACATCTTGATTATCTTGTTGCATGAATTGCTTATGTTTACACACGATAATCTGAATTTGTCTTTAACATACCATAGATACTAGGGATTATCCTTGATGTAATGATTTCATTACGTCTCATTGGTAGACCGAGGTGAAATTCGTTTTTTTAATTGTGATCTCGTACCTGTACAATGTCTTGTCCATCATTATGTTGTCACTCACATTGTTTTATATACGATTAGCTGTGATATCAAATCTGCTAATAGTATCATTAGCACTAGTACATTAAAAATTGGGAGAAATCTGTCATTAATTATATGGAAATCGACCCCAGTACTATATGCTTCAACTTATGGTAACCTCATGGAAATCTTCAATGCTAACATTAAAACAAGGCAAGTTGCTTCGTCCTACTTAGGCAAAGGCGCACAAACAAGAATCGTTTTTCTATTTTGTTTACATGAATACCTAAAATACCTAAATGCTAATTTTTGAGTGGGTATTGTGACAATGAGATCCTCAATGCACACTTTATAATAATATCCAAAATTTAGATAGTAAAAAATTATTACAATTACAGTAAGCAACATCAGCATTTTGTACCCGTGTGTACACAAATGTAATGTAATAGGTATAATTCTTTTATCGCTTATAATAATATCCAAAATTTAGATAGTAAAAAATTATTACAATTACAGTAAGCAACATCAGCATTTTGTACCCGTGTGTACACAAATGTAATGTAATAGGTATAATAATGATGTCTTGGGTGTTTCGTATGGTTAGAGGCAACAATGCCTAATGTAGCATTAAAGTGTTAGTGTTTACTCAGCCATAAAGAGCTGTCATATAAATTTGCATACATATTTATACACATGACAGCAGCTAGCTTTTGTGTACAGTAATCTGCACTTGCACATCGTTAGGCGTAATTAGGATAAAGATACAGTTATCTTCTGCACTAAATATAAATAGCATACTTTCAATTCTAAAGTATGATCACCCAATTGTTATCATAATAGCAGTCCACCTTTACTGATTTGCAATTTATTTTCTGCAGCATCCTTAAACAACCTTCCTCTAATTGACGTTAACAGTAAATGGTTTACTTTTCTATTTTTTGTCAGATTTACTATTAGCCAACTTATCTCATAATGATACCTAAGTAAATGTAGGGACAATATTCTCATTTTACTCAAACTTCAAAGGGAATAGCTATAAAAGCAAAAAAGCATTTAAATATCTGGTGCCAGGTATTTGGATTGAAAAATGTAATTCTGATGCCGAGGCAGAAAGCATGAGGAATAAACAAACAAAATCTGAGTGAACTGACCTTTTAAGTTGATGTTTATTGCTGACACTAATTTCTTTTTGAA
>JABASH010003720.1:0-15767 GCA_019776445.1 Tomocerus maximus | reverse complement strand
CGCTATAAATGCGATATCTGTGGCAAGTCTTTTGTAAATTCTAGTTACTTAAAAGTCCATACAAATATTCACACGGGTGAAAAACCGTTCACTTGTGAATTTTGTGGCAGAAGCTTTTCAATCCCCGTCTATTTAAGAAAACATTTGAAAAGAAATCACTCAAAAATATCCACTTAAAATGGTTTGCATTTACTACATTTAAATTGTAAATACTTCGATATTCAATGTAATAGTCAGGGAAAATTAATTTGAATTTTAGCTATTTGATGACATTGTGTTTTAAATGCTGATAATAAAACTTTTATATAGCCTATTTCTGCATCTTTGTCATTTTCCGTTAAAATGAAAACAAATAAACTAAAAAAACGCTTTAAGAACATGTAATCAGCAGCATTGATTGTGTATAATAAAATTAGGACAATGATATTGAATAGAATATTGCTTAAGCAAATATGTAAGGACTGCTGGCAATTTGATCAAAGTGTGTCTATCTTTACATAGTCAAAATGAAATGATCACAAATAGACTACAAGGATGCAATCACATATGCCAATATCAAATAATTAATCCATCTACGTATGTAATATATTCTTCAATTAACACCTTATTTAGGACTTATCGAGGCGGCGTTTGTGACTTCTGATTGCTAAATGATCCTACCACTTCTTCATATGTTAAAAGGCAAAATAAATTTCGGGTCAATTATTCAACAATAACATTTGTTTAATTTTAATTTAGCTATTAGCACCTTATAAATTAGTTCATACTCATGAAATATTATGCAGTTGTATAACTTCCTTATTTGGGTATTGAAATAACATTTAAGGATATTATTCAGTCATACATTGCAATAAGGTCCTACGGTCGCATCGATCATTTGTTATTATTTATACAGTAAGAATAGTAATAAGGAATGTCCTCAATTCCGATTCCTTCTCCAGATGCTTTAACTATTTTTAGTCAGTATTGCTAGAAACCAAGTTAATACATTTGTTTGAGGGAGATTATAATATTGTTTTTAAATAGGCATACATCAATTAAAAACATGAAGAATAAACTCAACTGTTAAACATAGAACCACTTAATTAAAGACAATATTATATAAACAAAACACAAAAAACGATACAATCGTTACATGACAAATTGTGTTGGAAATGATAAATAGTAAACTTATTTTCCCAAATTATGTATCAAATACTGATTTAATGATAATACTATAATTGTGACTAATCCGTTAGGGATTTTGCTGGGTAAGTACTCAATATTCGTTGAACCAACTAAATCTGGAGGTTCCTAGTGGAGTTTTAGTTGTGGTAAAGCAACTTTTCGAAGTTTGTCTCCAATCCACAAAAGTCCCGCCCTGGTCCACCCGTAAAGAACAGCTTGGTGCATTCGATAAAGGGAAGAGTAAAGTGCTTTTGCCCCCCTGCCCTCGACATAGTAGTCCCTTTGGGGTCCTACAATAGCAGCCAAGCTGCCTACAGCCGTGCTGGACCCTAGGGAGACTAACATTCCTTGCGGTTTAAAAATAAATGGGTCACAAGAACGATTTGTGAGTTTAGCTTCCAGTTTTTTAGTCAGCCATTCCGCCTGTTGGTGTGCTACTTGTGCAGTAGCCGGGAGAATTCTTGCAGGGTCTTTATTAAAAGGGGCAGCTGCACAATCCCCGAGGGCAAATATACTCGGGTCATCTAAGCTTTGCAAATAGCCGTTTACTTTGAGTTGATTAAATTTATTCACTTGAAGACCGAGTCCTGCCAGCCAATCCGGAGCTTTGATTCCTGCGGTCCAGATTTTTATATCTTTATTTAACTGAGTGCCGTCTTGAAGTTCAAAGCCATTCGCGTTGACAGATTTTA
The DNA here is from genome assembly GCA_019776445.1 of Tomocerus maximus. NCBI lineage: Eukaryota > Metazoa > Arthropoda > Collembola > Entomobryomorpha > Tomoceridae > Tomocerus > Tomocerus maximus. The sequence goes on along the minus strand of JABASH010003720.1, from coordinate 13,908 downwards.
TGAAACAATCAGTTTTAATTTCAATTTGTCGTTTTCCCAACTCCGTTGCTGCAAATTTAGACAATGATTCATGACCGCCGCCCAAAATCCTTGGGCCTCCTTCTATGATTGTCATTTCCAACTGTTCTTGAAATAAATTAGCTCCGTAATTTCTTAATTCGCAAATTGTATGGTGAATTTCCGCTGCTAACTCCACTCCAGTTGCTCCGCCACCCACAATCCCTATTCGGAGTTTAGGAACTGGACTTGTTCCCATTACTACGGATAAGGCTTGACTCAAAATTCTTTTGCGGAGATTTTCCGCATCTTGAGGAGTATCTAGGTAAATGCACTGTTCAGCCACTCCTGGAGTCCCGAAGAAATTCGACACTCCACCAACGGCAAGCACTAGCGTGTCATACTGCAACTCCCGAGGTCCCGCAATTAAACGACCCTCGATATCTTTTATTGGCGATATTTTTATTACTTTCTTCTTTATGTCAATCCCATTCATCCACCCAAATTGGAATTCGTAGCCAGTCGAGTGACCATGGGAAAAATAATTCAGTTCGTCTTCACCCGTATTTAAAGAACCCGTAGCCACTTCGTGTAGTAACGGTTTCCAAATGTGAGTTGGAGATCCATCAACAAGTGTTGGTCGAACTAGCCGTTTTCTTCCAAGAGTCTTCCCAACGTGGGTAACTAATTCCAAGCCTCCTGCTCCTCCGCCCACGACAACTAATTTGTGCAAAGTTGATTGCATATTCGCAAATCTGAAATAAATACATACAAACGCATATTAAAGAGTATTGACAAGTAATTTATCGTTGACCGTGTCCAAGGAATTTAGATATAAACAAAATTTTTCGCTTGATAGAGATAATAAACAGAATCTTTCTAAATTGTACACAAACTGTACACTCAATTTGATTGTTAAACAATTAAAAATCACAACTAACAATCCAACCACGAATCAGACATCAGAAAACTATTGAATCAACATAAATTATTGCATCATGCGTATTTAACAATTAAATAGTTAATAGTACAGAAAACTTACTTTTAAAAATTTCAGGTGTGTCGCTAATTTTTTAGGAAGAAGAATGTGAATTTATTTATATCGCCCCAATTACTAATGGAATGCCGGGCATAGCGTTTTTTCTGATTCGAATTTTGAGTAATTGCAAAAATTGATAACAAAATAAATCAATACTTTGTATCCTTAATGGCTTCGCGGTTCCATTTCGCCAGTTGGTAGTTACAAATAGATCTCCTTGCTGGAGAATTCCTACTTGCAACGTTCCAATTTGCCATGAACAAAGATTTTGTTTTAACGAATTCTTTTCCTGAATTTCATATACATATTGAATTAGAATTAGTGCACATGAACCTATTCAACCTAGCATTTGACTTTAAGTGCACATGGCCTTAAATACACATTTAGGTTTAGGGGTGTCCAACTTTTTTGACCAATTATTTATCTGGAGACCTATTTTTGATGAGAAATACTTATTTATTTGGACGAGTGTCCATCCATTTTTTATTTTTACCATAATAATAAAATATATAAAAAAGCAAAAAAAGAACTGGTAATCTAAATTTTTCCTTTTTGTAAAAATGGTCCGCTTTATGATTTTTTTAAATGGACTTTTAACTTCTATACGATTATTTGACCTAGGATCTCCATATTGCTCATTAAAAGTCAAGCCCTATTTAAAAACTGAGGGTTCTACTAAAATTACTCGTAAAGGATCATACAGTAATTCATGAATGAATGATACCATCCCGTTTTTAATTTGCTTTATTGCTTTATTTATGCCCAATGAAGTATACACCAACAAATTTATACATTTTGATACATAATCATAACCGAATTTTAACCAATTAGAAAATGTATTGACAGCAGTTAAGCAATTTTCTCTTTCACATTTTCATTAACCTCTTCAGAAAGTTTCACAATAGATGATTTGAAAAATTCTTCGTCACTGATTAAGTTTCGCGTTTGAGAATAAGGTACAAATTGGTATTCTGTTGGTGAATCTAGAAGTATTCTAGGAACTGGGCTGGTAAATGCCTTTCCAACGAAATCAGAAGGAATGGTAACTGGAGTAATTACCGACACACCATTTATGCAAGTATCATTTCTATAAAATATATTTGGTCTGACCGCCATGAATGAACATTCTCCAACAATTTCAGAAACTGTCGTTGTTGCAACCTGGTGGAGCCACAATTTCAACAGTTAACGTGGTTTCTTCCTCCCAAGTGGTTTCTTGGGATTGAGCCCAATTGTATCCAGTTGTGTTACTTTCTCCTATTGTTGATCTAAAGTTTGCAGAAAGTCCGTAACCAGATGCACCGAGTTCAAAGCCAAATTCAGTGTAAAACTTATACTCATTGGAATGGGATTCACTCATGGATGTTTTCGTAGCCATGCCCACTTTCTTTGACCGTTCACACCTAAGATCTCCAACAGCCTCGGTTGCATCGCATACAAAAAGAACACTTCTCACGTCATGGGCTTCACATATCCTTTCAATGTCACCAACATCTTCACAGTACAAAGTTGAAGATTTGATCTGATTGGCTATAAAAAATATATTTTATAAATTAAAATTATTATTATTATACGACAACATTTTATTTGAAAATGAAGAACTTACTATAGCGTTCAATGGTAACACTCATTCCAGCAACCGCCTCGTTGTCTTGACATATAATTGTGTTGCCATTACTCTGTCCTGGATGACAAACAGGTTCCAGATTTACATCAGCTTCTCTTGTATTGTCTCTTGTGTAGGCAATTCCTCGAATTCCCGTGCACTCACCCCTTGACCCTGGAAAATCGATACCTGGATGAGTGTACAAAGTAGCAGACGGAGTTTTCGAACGTGGTTCGGAACAATACAGTCGAATTCCATTTCTCAAACTGTTGCCGTCATCCCATTCAATTCGTTTGACAAAAGTTCCGCTTGGACACTGAATATCTCTTGTTGATGATCCGCATTGCATTACTGATGATATTTTATCATTCCATTCTGAGCCAACATTAGAGATACTTGAGTCCGACCAAAACGCTTGTAAACCACCTGATGGAGGATTGTCTATGTCCATTACCACGCAACTGCCTCTATCCAGTTTGAACGATGATAGCTTGTTATCAAAAACAGTAAAATAGTAGTAAGAGTAATTTTCAAGGTCATCCAAGACCACGGGACCCCCTAGGCAATAGCAACAAAGGAGTTAATTTTAAAACTTTTAATAATTTATCCAAAAATTGTAATATTAACAAAAAATTTAAAAGTTCAACAAATCTATTAAACGAGAAGCATAAAAATTGAAATAATAATAAAAATCTTTAGAGTAACATAAAAACCAAAAACTTACCACCATAATTTGACTTATCATAGCAAGTAACTTTGGTCGTTGCTGTTACAGTAGTTACAGTTATGAAACTGACAATCAGAACAAGTGGCCAATAAGCCATATTTAGTTTTTGGACTTAGTATGGGTTAGTTTCATTCAAATTAAGTTTTTCAAGATTGTATTTCAACTTGCAACTGGTAACTAGTTTAAGTTGACGGTTTGAAATGTATTGAGGTTACCTGAGTTAACATTTTCATGTATTTATACCAATTTATAATCAGTTACTTAAACTACAGAAAAATGCCCCACGCGTGATCTCTGACATTGGACTTTAACTTGTATTTTTTCACGTTGCTTCCACCTTATCATGGAAATATATTTGATTCAGCCATCAGCAAAGATAATAGCACCCAATATATATTGATTGATTATGAATAGATAATTAAGTCTGCAGCTTCACGACTGTGTTTCTGTCCACTTACAAAAACTTAATACTTATACTATTATGTACTTACTGCGAGGTAGTTAATTACATACCTATTTATCAAGAGTAGGTACAGTGTAGTATTGATTAACTTTTGGTATAGATTATTTGTTATCTATTTAATTAATTAACTTTTAGTACATTATTTTCTACAGCATGCAATGTTATAACGACATGAATGCATTTAGGATGTGAATTTCTTTACAGTGACAGAATTTTTGCAAATAATTATACCTTATACCTATGTTTAATCCCGCAAGTTATTCATGTCTGTGTATAACAATTTGGTACCTTTATGCTATTGTTATTTAAATGACTATTGGCAAGGTACATAAACATGTTTCACCGACTTTCATAATGAAATGTATTCCATTGTAAATGAGTATTTTCATATTATTTAATAGGTTTATAAATTGGCCGTCTTATCAGTTGTAAACGAAGCATAAAATTAACCAACAAATTTTTTCCCATCACTACTAGATTCAATAAAAGTTGATAAGCATATAGGGTGCAGCATAGGTAATTACGACCAGACTAAAAAGCCTCATTTAGGGTGGGGCGCCCCACCCTACAAACCTGATTTAATTTTAACATAATCTAACTTCAGTCATGCCGTAGGTAATAATGAGCATATTATATGCAACAAATGGTCCAACTATTCAAAAAATACTATAGATCTTCATTTGAAAACTGACGAACAAAGGAATTCTTATCCAGGCTTTGAGAATTTTCCAATTTCCAGAGCAAATCCCCGCCTACCCCATAGTTACGATTTCATGTCGCATACATACAATTCTCAAACGGGGGCATATTTCCAGATTCCTTTAAAATGAGATAGTCTCTTTTACTCCTGGCTGTGATTTAATAAAATATTTGGACTTTATTTAAACGACCTGAAGTACCAAGGTATTTTTAATTGGAAATTATATTAAATATCAGTTCGGTTCCCTGTCAGTGTAATTATCACTTTTTATATTAAAAAACGTAAATTATTAAAAGTTGAGACTGTCACCGAGAACAGAGCAATGTTTCCATCAAAATATTAAAATGGAGTCACATTCTATAACTGTCATATAATGTATTGTAGTAATATTATTGTTCTGTAGATATTAAAGCCGCAATGTGCTGTATTTATATAAAATTTGAAATAAAAAAGTTAGTAAATCACTTTGAGATCGAATAATTTACATAATTTTGAACAAATTAAGCTGAACTTGAGAAAATGAAATTCGCGACAATATTAAACAGCTTTAATTTTCAAGAATTTGTTGAATAACATATATTCATGATTTGGTGAACATTATACATTTCTATTTTGTCATTACTATGTTTCGAGAATATAGTACTGGATTAACTGAATTGTTACAATCAGAAATGCTGCTCTTAGGAAGACTTTTGTTTACAATTGTAGTTCGGCAACAAATTCGAATAGTTTCGAATAAATTCGAATAAATTCGAATTGTTTCGAAACGATTCGAATTTATTCGAAGCGATTCGAATTTATTCGAAACGATTCGAATTTATTCGAAGCGATTCGAATTTATTCGAAACGATTCGAACATAATCGACTTAGGTAGTTGATAGTCTTTCGCCTGCCGTCAACAACATCATATGCGACTTTCGGGACGGAAGAAAGCGGCCGTCCGCCAACTGTAGTGGCATAAAAATGAATGAATTATAAATAAAAATAAAAATGAATGAATTTACCTAGATTTGGCTCGAGTGGAAGTTATGCTAAGCCTGCTAAGAGTGACCGTAATGTTCCAAAATTAAATAGTGGCTTATTGAAGTCAAAATATATATTTCCATAGCTACCTATACTGCATACAGTAGGCGGGTCTCAGATAGCAGCATTTTTAACGTTTTAGTGGCCCATTTCATTAGAAATATCACTGAGTTTTAAAGCCAGATAAGTCCAAAATATACAATTAAATATTATAATGGCCAGATCTCAAATAGTGGCCTGGATCAATTATCTGTAGTGGCCGGGGGCTACTATTTGGAAAACCCTTGCTGTTGATGACTGGGTCAGTTACTAATAAAGTCTATCAATATTATTGGCTGCATTCTTGTTAAAATATACTTCGTGAAGATTTGAATTAAAATAACATTACAGGTAAAATAACAGGCAAAATGCATAACTTATGTTCCTGCATTGAACTTCTTTATAATAATGGGGTGATAGATTAACAATAAATATGTAGCCCTGTCTGGCGCAAGCATTTATGTGAGGTAGGCAATTAGGCATAGGCATAGGTCTTTGTTATGTTATATGCGTGTAAATGTATTCCTACGTGGCTTATGCATGAAGAACCTCTTTGTGCTGTATCAATACGGATATAATATGATAGCACAGCACCTAAAGCTATCAGATTATAATAATAATTGAAAGCATTTATAAATATCTCGTCATAATCAAGTATTTATCTTCCAGGTAATGTATAATATAATTAAGAAGGACCGGTTCTCAAGGTAAATGTAAATCGTGTCAACTTCACAATGTTTGGGTGGGTATGCAAAAGCAGGACAGTGTGGTAAAGGGAATGTGGATAAAACAAATTTTTTGTTGTAAAAGAGGTACAAGGAGATTTATAAATTGTTTGGTGTGTGTACGTATATGCATACATATATGTGTAAAATTCATGTTTATTGCTTTGTCTATACATGATGTAAAAGCATCAACTAAATAGCACAATATCCAGTAGCTAATGTTACTTAAGTGATTCACAACGTACCTATAGCTCTAGTAAAAGCAACAAATTTACCGTAAAAATGTACAAAAGAAGGTTATTGAGCCGTAAATCTTTTTGATGTTTTCGAAATGTGCTATTTGTTTATTGAAATTTTGTATTTGTGAATATGTTCAGAGATTCAAATCAAAGTTAGTGTCACTATAAAATAATGGAGAACAATTCATTTGTATTTATTTTGTCCGTACTTGTACTGCTTACTACTGTTCGTGACGGTAACTGCTTAGATATAGAGGCTGTGGAAGAAGGACCTTGTATTGTGCCTCCGGTTGATTTGCAACTTGATTTCTTTTGGGTTAGTAATATTTCTTTGAAATATTTATGTAATTGTATTCATAACAATGTAACAATATTTATTAGGGACTACAATTACACCATACGTCTTCATCCATTTAATTAGATAAAGTATTTAAAAAACAATTAAAAAATACTGTAGTATTTCCTAGCGGCACTCTCTAATTTATTGTAAAAATGTACTTATCAAATAAAAACAAAATAAGTATGAAAATTATTATAATTAACCAAATTATCATAAAAAGCTATATAATAAGCAAAGAAACCCTGATGAAGTGATACGTGGTTTTGAAATTATAAGTGATCATAGAAAAAAATGCAAATTTGTGATATTTCCCTTCATGAAGCCATTTTGATTTTGATAAAATTATTTTAAAATTCTATAATTTTTTAATACAATAGGCCACAAAGTTTTTCTTACGTAATCAATACAAAACTTCAATCACAGTTTACTGTGGTGTCCGACTGGGAGCGACATGCAAAAGATTTGCGAATTAATTTCTGGCTGACTTTATTAAATGAGTGTTCAAGCAGACATTTATCACTAATTCTGATTAAGTAAATTTTAAAGATATTTAAAAAATGAGCTGTAATTCCAGTTTTGGTGAATAAAATCGTAAGCATATTAATACAGTTTTTTATGGTAATTTTTAGCTTTCCCAACCGCAGTTATTGTAATATTGAGTTTTTTGCCATGTTTTAATTTAAATTATGATTTTAAAGATTGCCAACATTCCTGAATTTTACTACCCAATAATCAGCAAATATGCCTTGTACAAGTACGCAGTGACCTTATCTGGCATGCCAATAGAAAATATTTCAGAAGAAATGGCTCACAATTCTTGTCAGGTTTTGAATATAAATACCGATGCAGGAGCTACAATCAGCGCTTTTGGGGGAACCAAGAAAACTAATGTGGATGCTTTAATTACAGACCAGGGAGTCGTTGATTGGGTTCAAAAACGCTCTGATGGAACCTGTACGTTTTTCTGGTTAAAGAGAATTTTTGTTTGTACAACCGACTAATTAATTTGCCTTTAATTCGCAGTGGGATATCGAGGGCGGACATATACAACACTAACAGATAACAATAAATACATCGTGACTGTTTCATGCTATGAAACTGAGAATCAAAAGTCGTATGAAGTTGTATCCCGAGAGAAAACATTGGATGAAGCATCAAAAAAGGTCATACGGGATCATCTCAAATCTCTTGGATTTGATTTGGAGAAAACTTGGATGGAATTAAAATATGATAACTGTTACGATTTAACTTCAAACAAGTTCGGGGGAGCATCTAGAAATTATTCCGTAAATAATCCACCGAATAATTTTGGAAATAGCCCTGGACATGATATGAGAAATATTTCCATGGTCAAATTAGTGAACAGTGATGGAGATAATTCAACGTTTAATTCTGGGAGTGTTGTCCCAAATTCTACTACCAATGATAATGGAAATAGTTCATCAAATAATACTGGAGTTAATTCTAAAAAGAAATTGGAAAGTTCGACAAATAATCCAATAAATGCCATACAAATACCAAAGAAGACTACCATTCACCAAAATAGTGCTACAGAACAGGTGGGGACTGTGGTATATAATATTAGAAACAGAAGTACAATTGAGAATATTCTTTCTGAGCACGCCCAAAGGAATAATGAACGCATCAGTAGCGCAACTTCCAATGGTCAGGTACCACAGAATGTAATAATAATCTACACAAATGACCCAAGTATTACCAATAACCCTGCTCCTACTACTCCTGCTAAAATTTCTGAATATCGGAACTCGGCGGATTTATTCTTTGACATTTTCAGAACAGGAATTGATTTTCTGCAAAATGCTTACAAAAATGGAGTGAGATATTTATTTCTTCTGGCACAACGTGTTATAGGGCGATTCAATTCTTTTAGACAGACAATTACCACAAGTGTACCAAACACAAGTGTTTAGTATTATTACTTCGGAGTGTATCAACAGTTGAAATAGAATTGTAACATAAACCGACATAACTACTACTTAAGTTGTCCTTAAATTTTATAACAAAATGAAAGGCAGTGTTATTTCACTATAAATGTATATATACTTACTAATACTATGGCACAAAAACATGAAAATTGTTAGTTGCTGTTATGTTTATGCCAGGTAAAATAACAGACGTTATGTACTGGATAAATAACAATTTAATTACTTCTAATTAACACGACATTACATTGAGACATTCAAAAGTAAAGTAAGTACATAATAAGAATATTGTAGAGACAGAGACAGAGTGGAGAGAAGAGAAGAGAAACTCCTCAAGTCAAAGTCTAGATTAGCTACATACGTGCAGAACTGAGTCAACAGAATCTCATGGTCGCGAATTGCACTGCACTATATGACATGAGTGACACGGAACATAAAACTACATGCACTACAGTTACTTTAGTGAAAATACAATTATTATGTATACTATGTGAATTGGGGTCTGTTTATATTATGTATTATTTGGTAGACGAATATTTCGTTATTAGGTGAAAATGAAACAATAAAACCATTTTAAGTTTTAAGGGAATTATGTTTTGATCAGCAATACCTTAGCTTTGGGTTGTAGATTCTGCTATTTCAGTTAACAATAAAATGCCAACAGAAGTTATGTGTTAGGGTTGAGGATGCCCGCCATTTTTTTGCCAATACTAGGTGATTCTAACATGCTGCAAATGACGAGGATGTCCGAAATTAAATCTACGATTGACCAGGCCCCATACAATTGGGAGTTGGGAGCAGTGTACGAAACATTAAATAAAATTAAGCTTAGTGTCCATTTATTGTTAACTAATTATGATTTCATATCGATGCTTACCAAAATTAGATTGTGACAGACGCTACATTTATGATGGGTATGTTCAGGTCACATAAAGATGAAATTGTTTAACTCTGAAAGTACCATTTATCTGTAACCCACCAAACTGCTGCAAAAACTATGATTGTATGCGCAAACAAAATAATTATTGGTTCTTCGGAAAAAAAATCATGAGTTGAGAATATAAACCAGTCTACCTATTTCTGGTATGGGGGAATAAATTGCGCATTTTCTTTTGTTTCGGACATTCAACATGTCCAAAATAATAATCCATAATAACCCTTCTGAAATTCTTAACAACCTGCTACGAGTGAACACTTACAACATAGTTGAAACATTTTAGATTGTGCTTTAATTGCATGGTCATAGACACCGCAATGCGGTGACCGCATGGTATAATTTCGAACTAAAGTCAGGGTTTTGTTTGAGTTAGAAAATGCTCGTCTGCAAAAATTGTAAAATTTGAGTGCAATCTTTAATACGCTTGAAAATCTTATTCTGGGTCAATGAAATTGCATTTTTCGGATCTCTAATAATATTCATTCATGTCAAATATTATTATCATTTAATTTAGGATTTTCGGTATTATGTAACAATATCGGGAATAGTTCAAAGTTCAATATATTTTATTCGTTATACTTATGTAAGTTCGATTGGTTGAATCGGAATATTGAATACAGTGGTCTATTCTTTCTTTCTTCTGAAAATACCGGGCAAAATGAAAAAAAAAACAATTTACTCAATGAAGGGGGCGTACATATGGTCAGTGTATTTAGGGCAACAACACCATCTGGGCACTGCTAATCCGAATCATTAAGGCACTGTGAGTCACTAGTCACTGGGTCGAATTATTTTTTCGGTTTTTCGGAGCTCATTTTCGATTTGAAACTTGCAGGTTAGTTATTTCCTAATCGGAACCTTAAATTGAGTCATCCAAAATTACTTGTAGTGATTGGGCGCCTATTATAAAGAAAACCTACGGCAAGCCGTAACAGAAGCTCGCCCGAGTAAAGGGGGCCGTGTAGACAGATTAAGATAATGAGATAATCAAAATTACCTGTTTTGGCATACATGCACTTTGATAGTCAAAATTACGGCATTTGTCCTCAATATAATCAATAAATTAATTTTTCTGTGGCCACATTATCTTAATCTGTGTACACGGCCCTTTACTCGGGCGAGCTTCTGTTACGGCTTGCCGTACGTTTTTACCAAGTTTGGTCAAAATCCGTCATTGCTTTCGAAAGTTATCGTGGGTCCGGACGGACGGACGGACTGTGCGGTTCTATAAGCTCGCTTCCTCCGATGAGCTAAAATGCTTACCCATGTGGGAGTGTTTTCAATTTGCTTCTCTTATGTTATTTTACATTTTATTTTGTTACCTAATATTTGATTCTAGAAATGAAGTCGAAATAAACGTTTTACAACAAAATTTTCACTCTGTCACTAGTTTTGGGCATTTGACTCTATCACTAAAATATGTATTGACTAAATCTTATAACCACGTTGGTACTGCAAGCGTAACTCCAACCTTTAAAATTTCGACGGAATGGTGCAATTTGGGAAGTGTTGAGGTAGAAACCAACATTATCCCGCAATTATGGTTTATCAAAAGTCTCATCGTCGCATCGCCATTCCTTGCAGTAGTGCTACACCTTTAACCTATAATTGATTTGGTTTTTAATATCGAATAAGTTGTTCTTCGAATTGTTTCTAAAATAACAAAATTGATGATAGAGTAAGAAGTCTACACCTTTTTAAATATTCTGTTTATCACTCACCATCATGGCTTTAGAAACGCGTTTTGAAATTTGTTGTTTAAATAATTGATTCTTATTTTGTGTTTTCTTTCTAAAATGAACCAATACACAGTATATCAAAGTAGCGAACGAAAAGGTTTGGTATCAAATAAGTCAGTCAGGTCAGTGTCACATTATAGAGCACACAAAGTTTTCGGTTAGTTTACTCTATTTTCAGTCCTATCTTGCAAGTAAATTCCATCTCGTAGTAAATATTCCTACTGATTTTGTCATAATTTCAACTTTGTAAGCAGCAAAATCATGGAAGTTAAAAATTAATAAATAAAAAATCTAAATTTGAGGCATAATTTACTATTGCAGTATATAGACACTACAATAATGCCGATATATCATTTTGAAATAAAAATAATCCCCTGAATTAACTCATTGTAGTAGTTCTAAAAGACTAAGTGAGAAAATGAGCACAAAACTTATGAGAGACTGTTTCAATTTTTATTTTAAGTTGTGTAGACTTTCGTATTATGGTCCCATAGATTATGACAAAGATAAATTTTGCGTTCATCGCTCAAAATATCGGTACCGAGTTTTCTTCTGGTATTTTGGAACATTTTATACAATATTTGGCATCCTATATTTGATAGCAATATTATATGCTCAAATCGTTTCAAAGGATAAACCAATGAAAGCAAGTCAAGCATTCTTTACTCTTTTATTGCTGACATTTCTCCTTATCGCAATCACTGGTAATATTGGAATAATGACGATGGGCCTGGACAGCTTTATAACTTCTGCTAACCAATTTTTATTCAGCGACAGGCATCTGAGATGTAAGTAAAAAATTAAAATAGAAACTATTAACCCGCGACATAATTATCCCCTTTGGAATTTATTTATATGAAAACTTCTTTACAATTTTCCGTATAAGTATAACATAGGATTTTGGGAATATTCTCAAAATATATCTGCTGGTCGAATCTGGCCGCATATTAGGTGTAAAGGCACTATACATGGTATTGAAAAGTGTCCTTACTAAAAATAGAAATTTTTAAAGGAAATCGAAATTCATATAAAACCACACAATCTCATTACTTATCAGTGGGGCGATTGGGGATCTCCAAGTTAGGGTTTCTTGGTAACTGTACATTCAAAGGTGGAAAATAATTGCAGAATTCACTAATAATATTTTTTGAAAAACATTGATGGAGGAAAAAATTTACATTATAAGAAGCTTTATAATGAACTATCCAATTAGCCAATTTTCAAACCCATTCAAAGTGAAACTTTTTCACTCATAATATGTGGGAGCGGGTTACAATTTTATCTTACTAAAAGGGAAGACCATTAATTCTTTCACATTTACTGCACAAGCGTTTTTAAATGCAGACAATATCAGCCAGTTATACTCGGGTATCGACTCAAATTTGATTCGCACTTTGTGACTTTGTTACCCGAAGTCACAAAGTGCGGAGACACACGTGATGTCTTATTGGCTCGCAGGCATTGGAAATTGTCGGCAACACGGCAACTAGGTTGACCTGGAAATCGGATATTGCTCCGCCCACCTTAGCTCCGCCCACGAAGTGGGCGCTGATAAAGTCTGGAAATGAGGGCGGGTCTTGGGGAAGGAGCTAAACGTGGAAATCATGAAGTGGGCGGAGTTTGTAGCTCTGGAAAAAACGTTTTCTCAATGCCTGAATTGGCTGATGCAACTGCGACCTCTGAGGCACATTTATTTTGGCCCGCTAATTGTTACCAAAGAAAATTCATAACTGGAGCCCGTTGTCACTTGCTGTCTATTTTGGATTGCAGGGCGTAGGTTTATACCATATAGAATAGAATGACCCGAGAAACCTTCATCGACAATTTGTTGACCACGTGACTGAAATGCTAGACAGCTACTTTAGAAATCCTTTGCAAGTTTCACCACAATGGGGTCATTGCATTACCCATCATTATTCAAATCAAATAACATACCATAGGTGACATTCCGGTGACGCCTACAGAGAATATCTGATAAAGTAATAAAGTAGTTATCAAGCAATAATATGGTAGTGATGAATGCAAAGTTGAATGCAGTGCTTTTACAGGTAAAGAAACAGAGATTAACTATTGGCAGACTTTTTGCAAACTCATCTATTCAGTCGCTGGGGCCTACAAATCGTCGATAGAGGTTTCACAGCACAGTAACAAAGTAACAAAATATTAAAATGGGTCGTTCAAGCTCATTACTTTGGTACTTTGTTGCACAGTCGTAGTAACGCGATTTCTTTCTGCGGATCTAATAATAACTGCGAATTTGAGTGGGTACCTCTACTGTTTTCAGGATTTTTGCATTAAGAATCAGGGTTACCAAGTCACGTCACTCCCCTTTGACTATCATATTGGCTCTTAATTTTTTTTGGTAAATTTGTATAACCGTCGAGAATACTG
>JABASH010003719.1:0-15770 GCA_019776445.1 Tomocerus maximus | reverse complement strand
ATTAATTGAAGAAATTGCAAACTTGGTGTATTCCTATAATATTTGTGTATAATATTCCTATGAAATACTAACATATGTAAGTCTACGGGTGGAATGTAAAGTTAATAAAAATGGTTGTCAATTACGAAACCTAACCTGAGAATATTCGGTATTGCATCTATGCTACAAGTAATATTTTTTAATGTCGTCTTTTAAACATAAAGCCAATTTAATGCTGTTTACATTGACAAAGTAATAGTAGCCAAAAAGGCCTTTATCTATGATAACGCAATAACTAAAAAATATACATATTTGATTTCTGACAGCTTACGGTGCCCAAATCCGAATTTTAGTTTTAAAATACACATCCAAAAATGCAAATTGTAGCCTCCCAAAGAAAGATTTTCAGGTAGCGAGCGAATGCATTCAGAGTTTCCATCTCTCACTCCTAAAAACGGATTTATTGTGGCTTATTTCTAGTTTTAGAATGTTTTATTTTGATTAAGTTTATTGGAGGACATCGGTTACTGCAAACAAATGCATATTTTAATTGTAATAGAACTCTGTGGATTTAAAAATGCCTCAAAATATCAAGCTTGTGCTGCCAAATGTTCTTAAACAGAGTCCATAAGTGGAAGAAAGCAGAACCAGGGAGATAAAATTCCTATGCGCACTGTGTGTTAGGAAGGATTTGGGAGACAGACAAATTCTTAAATGATACTGTACTTACAGTACTTACAGTATCAGTTTGAAATCTTGACCACAATTCAATGTGAAATCTTATTTATTAGTATTAAGTGTCCTCTGTAACACTGATAAAGTTAAAATTTTAGTTTCAAGTTATTTTTTAAAGTCAAAATTGTTTGCTTTACCTTAAGATCAATTTCATCATATTAATTTGCATCACCAAATATCCCGATGCCTAACTGTGGCCCGCTTTCTGAAAAACATTTTCTTGGTTTCTGATAATTTTCAACTTTTCTTTTCCTGACTAACCTCGAGTCGTGTCCGTGTCTCTACACCGCCTACACCCTGCACATGCCAGCTGATTGTAGCTAATTTGGCTGAACGCATTAATTTTATAGGTTACCAAACAGATATTATAATTATTCTATGTAAAGGACTGCGATACGATTCCCACATAGATAAATGAGGAACAGGGCAGATGAGTTTCACCATTTCATGATACTGTTCACGGATTTATTTACCTTACTACTACTCTCTGTGCTGTGTGCTCACTCAATCATGCATGCCCTAAAGACAATTATTGCGTCATCGTTACATATTTTCATTCCTCTTCTCTCATCTACATTGATGATATCATTATTCGCGAAATGTATTATTATATTTATATAAACAAGATATATTGTATTGTTCTTGTATTATTAACAACAAAATATGATTTCTGCAGACGAATTCATTCATTTTCGAAATCGGGTACCAAAGCTGGCTGGCTGTGGTATCTCCAGCATAAGCATGAGACGGCCCTCCCTTGGTAGAACTTTAAACGACAGATGCGTCTTGTACAATTTCCTTTAAGCAACCTATTTCTAGTTGTGATGCTATAGCTTTTTATTGCATTACGAATCAGTTTCACAAGAGTATGTGATACAAAAACTTGATATTATTATTAAGTCTTAAGCTCTTAACATCTCTTGAGACAGTCCAAAGTCCAAAGTCCCAAAATATTCTCCAGCTATACACATTCCTACTAAACAAAGTGTAAATTGTATTTCTAATATTTGTCATATATATTCACAGCTAAAATTAAATCACCATCCACTTTAGTCCAAAGTTGGAAGATACATTTTACCGTGGATTTAAATATTACAAACCTATAGTAATTGCCAAATGCACACAACAGATACCTATTTGGTAATTTGTGACATCAAATTCCATGTACGTTTGAGCACGTTTTAGCAATAAAAGTACATAATAGTAAAATGTCAGTAGTGAGTGATCATCTTCGACCTTTTGAAAGGTTATGTTTACAATGCTTTTGTTATGTACTAAATGCAGAAAGACTTGCAGACACCTAGTATACTTCCTTTTTACAGCTATTGGTGGGCGAATGACCCCAATGAGCAGTATCGTAATCGTAACTCCAATTTTCATTGTTACATAAATGTAGATTGATGGGACTGTGCAGAGGATACGAGTTCTAAAGTGCCCCAGTACTCCCCAGTACTAGTCATAACTTTTCTTTATTCGACACTTATGACAGATTAGTTGGCTCAATCCCTAGGAATAGTGCACATGGTTTATGGCCTCTAACACTGTCCGGTAATTAGGGATTGGCCATCGCACTCGTGTTATTGTTTAACTGAGCAAGCACTGAGTAGAAGAATTACTACGCCGCGGTCAGTTTATCAAATTACAATTTATTTGTACACGGCTGGGTTTTAACAAAATGCATATAGTTGCGACAGATAAGGTTAGCCGTCACTGTTTGCCTCTTTAACGAACCTAACCTAATAAAACATATACATGCTATTGGTTAGGCTATAACCTTAACTGTCGCAACTGTATACATTTTGTAATCCCCCCACTGGACTTATTGATATTTATTTATGACTGGACAAATTGTGTTGACACCTTTGCTGGTATCATTTGTATTTGTTTCTAGTGCAGGGGCAGTCAGTGCAGTGGCTGGGCTTTATAGAGACACATCGCATATAGTAACTGTATTCTGTATATATACCTGCATATTATCCACAGTTTACCAGGAACATATCACTGTAACTGTTAAGTATAAATACACCTAACTACTATTACATATTACATATATTTACATCTGCCTGCAGTTCGTGAGTGAAAGTTCACAGTCCACGTCGCACGCAGGCAGGAGTGATTAGTGGTACCTACATAATTGATATTGGTATTTCGCTCATCGTCCACAAATAGTAATGGATGAATCTCCACGTTGCGTTGTTTGCTCGCACTTATAGTAGCTCGTTGTTCCCATAATGTGATGCTGAGCTGAACTTGCCTGGACTGATAACATTAATCCTTTATCGATATTAACCAACTGAGAGCAATCCAAATCCTTGTCCGAATCCAATAGCGTCGTAAAGTATATTCCACAGCCCACCACAGCTACAGCTACAGCTACACACTAAAAGTGATTATAAAAGCATTAGTGTCCAGAATTGAGCCACGCACAGATGAAATACACATAATAAGTGGACGTGGCTACTAATGCTAGGTACTCGTTTAATACATCCTTCCACTCAATAAGGTTTTACAACATTCTAATTAATTAATTAATGCCATAATGCTATTTATGCTACAGGCCGTATTATATGTTCCTTATAATAGTTGCTGTTGCTCTGAATCAGAAATGGGTGAACATTCATGTATTAGATATCCTTCTGGACTCTTGTCCATTTTAACCATATCACCATGATTGCTTAACATAATCTTTGGCCATTATTATTATTGGCACATGTTATCTATTTTATCATGCTTGTACATTTTAGCAGCTATTGTATACTGGTACTTATATCATATCCATTGTCATTCATAAGATTACTTTCGTCATAATAATTATTTACGGTCAATATCTGCCTTTAGGATAATAACAAATGTTAATGGTTTGCAGAAGGTGGATGAACACATTGTGCCTTTCGGGTCCCGGTTGCAGAGCAGTAGGTATTCCTCTTCAATTAGTTGAATGATCTTGTCCAGCAAATGAGCCGCGATTAATTTCGATCCATATGCAGGTGGAAGTTAGCCAATACAAATTCACAATCATATTGGATCCTGCTATTTTGATGTTCTTTGTGACCTCTTGACACACATCAGGGATAATTAGGGTTATAGTGACATCTTTATGAAAACTCTTTGGCTGATGACTACTGACTCTGTTGTTTGTCCAAAACCTGGACTTATGTATGTAATGCCATAAGGTAAGTAACTACTTCAGTTGAGTTGAGATGCTGCTATTAAGTATGAAATCCAGCAAAATATTTAAAAATTTGTTGACAAACCGGAGGAGCAGGTGTTTAGTAAAAGTATTTAGAAAAGCTATTCAAATTAAATGCTCATGACAATGACAAAATGACATGCAATCTTCTGTTCTGATTACTCCACTGAATGGCAGATAAAAAGATCTCCTACACCAAGTGTTTTATACTCACGCATGTAAAACAATTTATACTGGCAAATACAAATATACATACGCAAAGCCCTCAAACATCCAATTGCAGTATACCATTAGGTTGTATACTAAACTCACATACACCAAACGGGTACGTAGTAGTACCTACCTACTAGTAATAATACAATTAAGTACAGAATATTATATGCATAAATAGTATACAACTACTAATAAGCTGTTAGTATACGCATTAGAGTTATCCCAGCATAGATAATGTCATATTGTCAGTCACCAGATAATCAGAATAAACAGATAGACCCATTGAAGTATGACTGTAGTGGGGACAGGACAAAGTGCAAGATTGTCAATGTTTCATCATCGTGGTAGCAGCACGTTTGAAATGCGGTGAGTGCATAAAAGTTACTGCTATTATGAAATGGATAATTCTGGTGAGAACAATATTCAGTCTCATCACAAGATAATTGTGCATTTTTAATTATTGCAACGTTTGAAAAAGTTATCTTTATTGAAGCATCTAGTGCAGTAGACATAATAGTATAAACAAAAATACCATACAGACATAACTCTATCAGTAATAACTACACTGACACAAACACGAATATAGTTCAGATTATCTAGTTCAGTCTTTCTCAAAGTGCAGTGAAGTTTAGAAGTTTTACTCTGGATTACAAACACCATCCGGGTCCTAATTCTACATGTTGGAGCAAATGTAGGTACCTACAGTAGTGTGACGTGACTGAGTGTAACATTTCGTTGATAATGCAGACTGAGACAGGGAGATATGGTGAGCTACGTGAAGGAAAAAGAAAGATGAGTTGTTATCTGACAGTGACCTTATAGCCCTTTCCATCTTGCACACATTCTCACTATCACTCCAGCCATTTACTGACATTGACAGATAATTATGTCCTAACAACTCCTTGATATTCATGACAAACAGAAATGACTTGCTTATCCATTTCGTGTTCATGTCATCAAAGAGTGAACATTTATGTTGAATATCTGCTACGTGTTTTCCGCTGCGTATTACTTTAAACTATTCCATACAAAAAATACTAAAAACACTTATTCCCTCCGATTCGGATCATTTTGTGATAATGTCAACTGGAATTCGCCATAAGATACTATTCCATTGAGTCAGTCACAATAATTTGCTGAAGTTAGCAGGATATCATTGGGCAAGGTCCATGTCAAAATGACCTAATGGAATGACATAACGAAACCTAAAGGTGTTTAATATCGTTTTCAGACAGATCAGACCAAATATAAAGAAACGTTTGAGTTTATTTCTGCAGTGGAAGTGAATAATTAGCAGAGAATAAATGCTGATGCCAGAATGTGTCACGGCAAGGAGCACAGAGAGTCTTCGTTGAAAGGACAATTGAATTGAATTGACATTTCTTTTACATATTGAACATATTTATTTTGTTTCGTTGAAAAGAAAATCAAATTCCGTGCAAAAAGAAAGTTTTCTCACTATAAAGATTTTTTGAGGTTGCTGTTGCCCAAAAATTCCTGAAAAATAAAACTAAGTATGGCAGGATGCTTTGGGATTTTAAAATTCTACACGCTAGTAGCTGTGTACAGTATTCAGTACTTGTTCTTACATTTCATTAATGTGATTCTTCACCCACAACGCTACCGACAAAACAAAAGGATTTCTGTTCCACCGAAATGTCTTTTTGACGAAGATTACGGGACACACCAGTACGCCAAATTGTTAGTAAGTGCCATGCGAGTGCGTAAAGACACATTGCACATTCTTTTTCCGTACCTTTAAGTATTCAGTATCTGCAGAAGAAAGTAGAAAAAAGGTGTAATTTCCGATTGTAGCAAGAAAAATGTAATTGTAGAACCAAACAGAATCGAAATCTCTTTTGATTACATTTTCTGAGTGTTCTGCTCCACGTGTCTAGAAAATGACAAATCAAAGAAGACGAGAGAATTCTGAGAAAATTTCATATCGTTTGTGATGAGGTGACAAAGAAAAAGTTTTTTAATAAACTTTCTCAAAAATTGAAATAAGTTATTGCCATATAATAGTATATAAGGGTATATAAACATATATTTGTAATATTATGTTCTAGGTACGTATAGGTATGTGTTCAAGGACAATAAAATGTCCGCCTGAAAAGCAATGTTTATTTTCCAAAAAAGAATTCGATGGAATATCAAGTAGTATTTAAAAACCTGGTATTTTGTTACCTATGCATACGGCTAGCATCACCTCTCACTTATATAGGCTGTACACAGAGACTGGTACACCGATACTATATGATATCCATCCTGGATGGAAGTGGCCTAGTACATGGATATAATATTATTAGTCCTGGAACGGGCTGCAGTCTGATTTATATTTACTAGCTCATCCTCGTATCTTATGCTAAAAGGACGTAGAAAGAAAATAAAGTGCGTTTCAACATAGAAAAACTTTCTGCCGAGTTCTCAATTTAATTTGTGTTTTGCAGATTGCTGCAAGAATTCCTGCGTAGTCATCAAATTGAAGACCAGTCAGATATTTTATGTATGTACATGCCAAGTAAGACTTCTGAAATCCATGGGTACACAAGTTGTCTGAAGTGAATGTAATTGTCATGTTGCTCATATAATTATAAAAGTACCTTATACCTCCAAGTTCGGACAAAAGTTAACAGACACAAAAATATTTCTTCTTCAGTGTTTTTTGGATTCATATAGCTGTCTGACATTTAAACTTTTATAGAAACATTGCTTACACGGTCAAAACGAAAATGAATTCATTGCTATTTATGCCCTTTAAAAGAGCGTTAGGTATTTCTTTCTAAACTTACAACAAAGGTGGGAATATTTTCCACATTATATTTTAAAAAAATAAGAAAATGCAGACCTTGCCTTCATGAATATCTAAGCGTACAACTTCAAAGCTATTAGTTTAGGAGGCAAGGATTACTGCAGTCTTCTGCCCGGTATGTCGACTTAACAAACTAATAATAATAGTCTAATAGTGTTATTAATATGCACGATTGTTCAGATACGATCACGATACGGGAAATGATAAGTAGTAATAAACAGATCATTACGTTGGGTATTAGCGATGATTTAATTTATCAGAACAGTAGTGCATGAGCATATAAATGACTTAGTCGGGCTCTGCTCTGGCAGGGAAGAATTCTGTGGCCACAAAAGCTTATTCTACGCTTTGATGAACTAAGTAAGTTTGTCGTATAAAAAGTGGAACGAATGTGGGATTTGGAGACAACTACCCGGCGTCATTAACTACTTGTTCAGCCAATATTGATTTGCTATTTGGAGGTTCTTACTCCATGCAGTAGTCGTTCTGTCTAATAGCAGACATCTTCCTCCAACGCATCCTGCTCTTATTTTTAGACATCTTTGGCCCCAACTTTCCTAGAATATCAAAATGCACAACTTTCTGCTTCACAAAGCTTTCCCAATTCTTTATCGTCGATTCAATGGAAAATTATTTCCGAGTTTTACTTAATTGCTGACGCGTTTTATCATCCAAAAATCCCGATCGCTTAACTTAGATTATAAGGTACTTATAAGGTACATGGGGATGGGACAGATACAATCAACACAGACCTAGTTTGTTAAAAAACAATTATTTTTGGTATTTACAAATAAAAGACTGAGACGAAATTCCACACACACGTCCCTCTCTGTATATCAATGCTCAGTGCAAAGAGATGTAGAGACAGATCTATTTGCAAACATGGAATGTGCATATCAAGCAAAGATAAATATTTTTCCTGTAAAAGTATTCTAGTCGCAAGAAAGTCATTTGGTAAGCAAAAGTGTTTATACGTGAGTGTATTATGTACTTGATTTTGATCTCCAAGGCACAGTGAATGGTGTACAGACATATATACTCTCCGATTGTTTTCTTGGTGTGAATGATCTATTTACTATAAGTAGTGGAGACCATTAAATAAAAGTGATGGGCCGATGTGGCTCATCTCACACTACCCATGGCCACCTGCCATATGAACAGGATGCATGCTACATATGCACTTGGTACTTGCACATTTCATGCAGGAGACTCTTTATGGTATCACCATGTACACGGGTAGAAATGAAGAAGATCATGCTCTCGCATCATGGCAGTAGCAGACAATCGTGGCATTTGACACTTTCATTAAACATAATATGTTTGTCAATGCGGTATCAACTTTAATGTCAGTGGAGAAGATTACTTTTAATACTGGGGCCTTCATTAACTTGTAGATTTCATCCTTATACTTACATCCTGCTTCCTTTAACTGTGCTCACTATACAGTTATAGTAACATTTATGCATAATATAACCTTGGTCTACTAATTATTTAGGTCTTATATTATGTAAATTTACATCAACAGGATATATTTAAGTATTAGGTTGGATTAAATATTTTCGAAAGGTAAAGTCAAATTACTTGTCAAGAGAGCAGAAGTCTTGAAAACGTTATATTATTATGGCTATGCTTTCATTTAGTAGGTTAGGTGCTTTAGACATTACTGAGACAGCAACAACAGCTACTTATCTTTATGGAATTGCCCCTGCTGTCCGTCTGTCTTTTACTGATCACGGTAACTTAGAACGAATACAGATATATTTATGGTAAGGGTCAACAAAAGGAAGCTTATGTCAGAAAATGGGGAAAGTCGTTCACATCCCCTGACTGGGGGAGGGTGTAAGAAGCTAAAAATTGTCGTAGCTTAAGATCTGTTCATCCTAGAAAGTGTGATTTAGCTCATTCGAAAGCTGACAGTCTCCTCAATACCAATAGTTTTGTTTATATCCTTGTTTTTACGGTTTAAGTATTAAAAAATCAGAATAAAATATAAAATGTCTGTTTGTCTCTCCGTTCCTTTTCGAAAGGTTTCATAATGTAGGTACGTAGGTTACAATTGAATTCAAGTTGGTTAGTACAGGAAATCGAACTGTTCTAAGGGATTCCATAATTAGTCCATTAATTCGTAATAAGTTCTTCCGATGTTCCGATACTTTCATATAGCGTCAATTTGTTCGATGTTGTTATGATTATTTAAATTCGTGCAAGAGAGTTTCTCTGAAAGCTTATAATCGGAGTCTGGTGGTGACACGGGGCATATTATGTTAATTACCCGGGAACTGTCTATAGTCTATAGTATACATGCACATATTTATATAATCTGTTGTTTGTTTGATTAAATTCAGCACTCGAAATTCCACTACGTGGAGAAGGGGGATAGGAACAATCGCCTCTTGCTCCTCATTCACGGCTACCCGGAGTTTTGGTATTCATGGAGATTCCAGCTGAGGAATTTGTCCTCGTATTACTGGGTGGTGGCCATTGACATGAAAGGATATGGAGATTCGGACAAACCCAGCTCCAGGAATGAGTACGATATCCCCATATTAGTTGAAGAGCTCTACGACTTCCTCACCGCCATCGGTAATCCACACATTCCTTCACTTCCACTAACAAAATATTATTATATCGTATTCGACGTAATTCCAGAGAAGCATGATAATTAAGGCATTGCAGTGACCCTGAGCTGTATGCAGTGGATAGATAGAACAAACAAACTCATTGCAAGAGTGCACATGCATGCCCAGTGTCTATATGCTATAATTAAGTACCACTGCACTGCAATGTCAACAGCGGAACTTGCATAGTCCTTAGGATGACACGAAACTCAAAAACTCACGATAATAATTGTTTCTCTTTGGTCAGGGCGGAAGAAATGCTCGATTGTAACTCATGGAATGGGAGGCTTACTGGGATGGAATTTTCTGAGTCAGTACCCCGATGTCGTGGAGAATTTCATCTCAATCAGCAGTGCACACCCAATGTCCTTCCTTCAAGAACTCTCTTTGAATCGGGTCCCGCACACAGGGTTTGTATTTTTAGATTATTGACTGCAGAACTGTTTCAGGCTTTGCTATTTATTTTCCCCGAAAATGATTCTCGCCTTCAACTCTACATGGCTAATTTAACTTTATTATGATTCAGGTGGCATTATTTCTGCCAGCTACCATATTTCCCTGAGAAGGAAGTGATGAAACAAGATTTGATTATTTTCGACAAAATGTTCACCAAAATGCTCAATAGTAAAAGGGGCAATTTGACGAATCAAGATGTGGATGCCTTCAAGTATACTTTCTCACGACACGGTAACTTTTGGAGAGAAACAATTTTGCAACAATTAAGATGTCTCAATTATATAGAAACTATTTAAGCCCATGTGGAGTTAAATAAATGTGAAATTGCAAATCTGTTGCAGAAGACTGGGTGGGTCCCATAAATCACATAAGGACGCTTCTGCTCCAATTGAAAAAGAGTAAGAAGGATATTAAGAAGTCGACTGTGCCAACACTATTCATCGTGGGAAATGCAGATCCGTATTACAGTCTGGAAATGATTTGCAAATCATCTGAGTTTGTCGAGAATTTTACTCTGAAGATCGTGGAGGGCGGTGGCCATTGCTTGCCGCAGGAAATGCCAAACTACATTAATAGTTTAATTCTGGATTTTATGAAAAGTAGATTTTTAATTTAAATTGTATTTCAAATTGTAACCTTTAAAATACTGATTTTTGGTGGGGATTTTTATTTTGCATAGTGCCTGAGCCAATTTATGAGTACAATGACGCAGACAATTCAATTTTTAAAAAGATGATCGGGGCTGGGAAAAATGTCGTACACTCTACAGTCAACTACGGAAATCAAGTTAGCCAAATTATAATTAGCAATACTAAAAAGAAATATGAAATGATGTTTTGGTAGCTTTCACTATTTCCTGTCCTTTCCACTTGGTGCAATTTTACAAATTCAGTAATTCGTGTAGCTAGCTAAATATTTGTCTCATTTGTAAAATATTTTTGTATTTCTGTCTTGTGCGTTTTCCTTTCTGTAATACTCTATCTGTATCGAATCCCTTTACTTACACCAGAGTTTTGATTTGTCTAAATGGTCTAACTAAACATGCCATCAACATAAATCTTCGTGTGTAATTTGTTAATTGTACTAATCATGCAGCTTTGTATGTAGTTATGTTATGTAAAGTAAATCTCCCTATTTTGCTATTGATTGTGTATCTTTTACTTGCTGTGCGAGTTGATATTTTGAGTCAAGCTGATCCGTGATCGCTTAATTTATTGAAGCACTACCAGTCAAATAAATGTAATAAATAATTACCTATTCGTTTGTTTTCGTTTGTGTTCCGTTGTTACTTTTTTGTCTTCATGTGCTACTACTTTACCGGAAACCATTGAGATAACCTGATAGATTTACTAAATAACAAAATTGTGACTTGATTTTGGTTAACTTATCTAGAATAATTTTTCCAGGTGTGGTCAACGTCCGTGGATGCCGTGTCAAGAGGAAAGAAAATAGCTTCTCATCAAACTTTTCTGACATAAATTTATTTTCTGATCTAGTATGTATATACATATTATGTAGCACAATTTAAAATTAAGCTACTTGTTAACTGATAAGTCTCATCGTGTGCAGGCAACTGTGCACGTATCATTGAAAACAAGATCTATCATGTTAGTAAGCAACATAGTCAAAAACAAATAGAAACACCACAACAAAGCTTTTAAATAGGCATTTGGAAATAAGCTACATCGTTAATTTTATCTTTAGGACATCTCATTCAGGTTAAGATCCAACTTACTTTTGTTAACATTGGCGTTGCTTTGGTGGTGATGGATTATCTTGGGACTGGTGGGTTGGATATCACCTAAGGGAGACTCTGAACTTTAAATTACCAAGTAATTAGTTAACATAAATTAATCGATTAACTATAGGTAGTATACTTAGGTATATTTTGATGAGAGCGACTGCAATGCAACTAGCAGGTTATAAAATACTGTTCTCAATGTACATATACTTTACTACAGATAGTCTGTGTAGACACTTTGTTCGATAGCAACTGCAATGAGATATCAGATTACTAATCAACTACGAATAACAATTTCATTCAAACTTCTTCTCAGAAATTGAGCTTGTGAAAGTCTAGATTATAAAATTGGCTATTGCAAGTACTTAAACAGCAATCACTGCACTGCACATCTGTGCAAGCACAATGATAGCTGTTTCAAATGCCTAATGAAGTAATGAAACTTGAATTTTGTGAAGCAGATACGTAATTGTACACATTACCTACTACAAAATAATCTCACAAGCGAAAATTGAGATCCTGCTTCCAATAATGAATTGTGACAACGAATGGTTCCACACAGTCTGCATAGAATGGCAAATAATTATCCTGAGGAATATTAGGTCAAAGAGCATTATGGGTTTTAGGAGGAAAATAGGCATATGTGCATGGTGAAAGCTAGTGGCTTAACAAAAGCGTAGACAATTAAGACTCAACTTTACAATAAACCTAACTATGTTATTTGCATAGCTATTATATCCAATCTCCTATAGAAAATAATAATTACTGTTATTATCAATAGGCATATCTTACAAACACGACGATACGTGATCCAGTAATTGACTAAGTGGTAAATAGGGTGCTGAAGTAATTCCATAATAATGTTGACACAATAAATAATTAATTAGTAAATTAGTCCATAGTGATCATGAGGTACATGATAGGCCCGCTCTACAATGTTAACTTATAATACTCTACATTAGTCAATTAATGTGGCCTTTGGTTACATTTACAAATGTTAATTTCAGTCACAGACAAATAAAGCTTAGTTAACTAAAATGTCAATCTTATTCTTCATCTCTGTAAGTCATCCAACTGCAGAACTCACTAGATATCGTACAAATGTTAAGTAGCACCGATAAATTTTTATTAAAGGTAACAATTTGCCATGAAGTAAAAAAAGTATTATTTTATGTGACTTAATTGGAATTTTTGGCAACTTTGAGAGATATAGTTGGATACAATACAATACAATACAATACAATACAATACAATACGATACAATACATATATGCTGGTATATAGTTATTACATAAAAATAGCGTCAACTGTCTTCATTAAAATATTCAACTCTGGGTGTCGTAATTCCCTTCATTCATCTTCATGAGAATTTTCCGTTTGAAAAAGCAGCTTTTCCGCTTCAGGAGTGTCAGCTCGTTCATCCTGCACTAGCCTAAGTTGCTGGGATTTCAAGTCTTGCACGAAATTCTTGAGGCTGTTGACATCTTTGTGGAAAGGTGGGTTACCCATCCCGACATGTAGAAAAATCCGAGTCCATTCAACTTCGTTGATGCAGTTAATAAAAACGAGTTGCTTGCCAATTTTTTTCACACCTGACACTAATGAGCAAAGAGCTTTGGCCCCGGTATAATCCAAAGAATACATTTTTTTCAAATCTAATGCAATCACGTTGCAAGTCTCGTACTGAAGGAGAATCTTGTTGATATACGTTCGAAGATGATCAACTCCGGGAAAAGAAAGACCTTGCTCAGGTGTGATAATCAAATAAGCCATGGGCGCCTCTGCTTCTGTGAAAAGTTCCAGCCCTACGCTAGGCCGCATTGGTTTAAGGAGATAAATAAATACTGAAATTATTAGTCCTATAATAATCCCATATTCCATCCCGAACATCAATGAACTCACAAATGTCAGTATGCAAGCAAGGAAATCCCATCCTGTAAATATAAATCACAGTCTTACTACCACATTTTAATTATGTAGTTCCACAACTATATACTCAATGCTAATTGGCATGTCATAGCAATTTACCAAGGTTTCTCAAGTATTTACTTTGTCTAATTGAAATCATTTCAATTTCAGAAATTGAATACTGAAGTAATTCAAAGTTGTGATTGAGTAGACTTACGGGATACTCTCCACATTTTGGGCAAAGCTTCGTACTCTATCATGCTGAATACAGCACACAAGATCACAGCTGCCAAACTGGCCTTGGGAATGTAGTAGAATGTAGGTGTCAGGAAAACCAGAGCAAATAAGATGAGTATTCCTAAATAGTCATAATTAATTATGTTATAATGAGCTCATCAAAGTGTTGGCATATACAAGAATTTCCACTGTGACTTTTAATAATATGTTTGTTTTTGATTGAAAGCAATTAGTGAAATATAGAAACCTGTAAATACTCCAGAGAAAGGGCTCTTGACTCCACTTGCGTCGTTGACAGCTGAGCGTGTAAATGAGCCTGATATAGGAATACCACTGAAGAACGAGGCGACAACGTGAATTGCTCCCAATGCAAACATTTCCTGAGTAGCATCAATGGATTGTCCACTTCCGAATGCTTTGGCAATCGCCACATTCTGGAGAATTGAAATGATAGCCACAGAGAGAGGGGAAGAGCGCAACTCACCCCAAGTCTCCCAGTAGCTTAGAGTTTCGTTCGTCGCACTTCCATTCTTGAACACAGGATACTCGAAAGTCGGAACTCCTACTGGAGGAAGTCCGCTTTTCACCGAGCCAGTCAAGTTGAACGGAGGAGGTGAAGTGGCCCAACTCACGGCAACTATCGCACCAACGAGAATTATGATTGCATTTCGGGAAATCGACAGCAGCCACGTTGTTTTCTCCAAATATTTTCCAAATCTAGTTGTCTCTCCTGGTTTGATGTAGTCCTTTAAGTTCTACTTAACATAATACAACAGATATTAATGCGTACATAACATTATAGCACGTTTCATTGAGATACATACAGAAAAATTTCAGAAACGTTCACAGTCTTGGTCCAGACCTTTAAAATAACGAGAATTAGAACAGAGCAAACTCCAATAATTGAATCTCCTGGTTGGATGGTTTTTATACTTCGAATGTTTTCTATCCAGATCCCTATAAAGCCACTTCCTTTTGGTCCCGAGAGCCCAAAAAAGTTTCTCACTTGGGCTGATATGATTGTCAGTGCAGCTCCCGACGTAAATCCTGTCAGCAAAAATTATTGATTAAAAATTTTATTAATTTAAAACTTAAATAATAATTACAAAATTCTCAGACCGAACCTATTGACACTGGTTCGGATATCAAACTGACAACAGCTCCTGCATTAGAAATGTCACACAATTAATTTGCGCCATAATTGTAATCATTATCAATAGCAAATCAATCTAATCTTTGAAAAGAACTACGTATGTACAGATCGTTAACTACAGATAAAAGATTACCAATGTGCAAAAGACCCATGAGGATTTGAAAAATTCCGGCATATAATCCGATGAGAATGACACAAGTTGAGAAATCATTTCCACAGGTTTCGTAAGTGAGTAGTTCGACGATGGCTGTAGGACCAATTGTCATCTGAGTACAGGAGCCGAGAAAAACGTAAATGAATGGTCCCACGAAAGAGGAATAGAGGCCGAATTCTGGTGACAACCCGGCAATGCCCGCATATGCCATGGACTGTGGAATTGCCGTGAGGAATACAGTGGTCCCTGCCACAGCATCTGAAACAATGTAGCTGCGTTTGTACTTTGGAAGCCACCGAAGGATGGGAAATCTTGTTTTGGCACAGTCTTTGGCGAATCTCTTGCACTTCTCTACCCTCGACACCTGGGAAGTGGAGTTGCTTTCCATTTCTATTCTATGATGTCCTGTTGGGTAGAATCGTTAAGTCACATATTAACTTTTGTCCTCAAGAAGACTTGAAAATGTTAAACCATCTCAAATAGACACGAATTTTATTATTTTAGAAATACTCTTCGATATGCTAAATTAATACATACTAGTATACTAGCCCGTGAGTGAGACATGTGCCAATAG
>JABASH010003718.1:0-15772 GCA_019776445.1 Tomocerus maximus | reverse complement strand
GGGCCTATATTATAAACGTTACAACTCTACAACTTGTCGGAATTGTCATAGTTACTCATGTTAAATCTAGGCTTCGTTTGACAAGTTGTAGACTTGTAGCGTTTATAATATAGGCCCCTGTTATAATATAATAATACTGTCTTGGAATATGGAATGGTAAAACCTAAAAGGATTGAAAACACGAAATAGGTGCAAAAGCTTTTACAAAACGGGGTACAGGACTCAGTAGATATAATAGCTATTATTTTTTTAGTTTCAGTTTCCATTTGGTTGTAGTTGTAGTTGTAGTTGTAGTTGTAGTCCAACTAAGATGTGTAAACCATCAATTGATTGTAAAAGTTGTAATAATTGCATGTGTAGTGTATACTATCATAACTATGTATTTACATTACAGTGTGCGTAAAAAAGAGCTTACTTTTTTAACTTATTTAACCGATACTGTCAATCATTAAGTATTATTATTTACCAATAATTACTGTAATTTGTAATTACATTCCAATTGCAGTTATAATTTAAAATTATCAATTTTTATTATTTACCATCACAAAAAAATTAATCCTGCAATTCCATTTTGATTTCATGCGATGTGCGAAGAAGTGAAGATGTGAACATTGCGGAAATCCTTCTTTATATACGTGCGCTCCTGGCCGTCTGTGTCTCTGTCTATCAATTTCTCCATATAAATAGTTTACGCCATAACTTTTGACAGGAGTTTTTTAATTTTGGTTATCGAATTTTGAAAGACGAGGTCAAAACAAAGGTCAAGTTTGAAGATGTGTTTTCCTACACAAGCATTTCGTGGATAACTCACTTTTTGGGTCAATCTGGACGCATGGGACCTTAAAATAAAGATTTACTACCCTGTTCGGAAGTCCAAAATTCTACGATTTTGAATTTTGACCTATAAAGGTCGCACTCGCACGACAGGTTTAAAATAAAAAAAAACATTTTATTTTTGGCGGGATATCTTTAGACATGAATGACAGGGCAAATAAAAGGTAATTGTATGGAAAAGTCGGCTCGGCACGAGAAGTCCGAAGTCCGAACTAGACATGGGAATCCCACGATGGGATAGATGATCAGGCAAAATCCCAAAAGTTTTCTGTGTACCCGTTTAGAAGTTGTGCCCGAAATGATGAAAAAATTTGCATATTTTTGTACTCAACTCAATGTAAGTTTTGGTCGAGTTCACCTCAAGTTTCACCAGTTGCTTATAGTTCCGTCATAAATTGTTTGGACGAAATGAAATTTAAGCTCCGCCTTTACCATATCTATTTACGATACATCGCATAATATAGATTCACCGTTATTGCAGTATAGTAAAGGCGGAGCTTAAATTTCATTTCGTCCAAACAATTTATGACGGAACTATAATTCGCTTGTGACTCAATTCTGTCGCACTGTCCGCCGGCTGACAGTGGGCATTTGAACTGGCACTTAGTATTACTATAAATCTATTCCCACGGATAGCTAATTTGCTTGAAAATAACGATCTACCTTAATTAACTAATTTTATTATCAATATTATTATTATTTATTCAACAGACCTTTTAGCATACAATAAGATGAAGTTGCCCAGATCCAAACTTACAAAAGAATGTAAGGAGAGGGTTAATAAGACTTAATATGTAAAAAGTGTGGATAAAAATTATTGATACTTTGTAAAAACTTAATTGCTATTATTTGTGTTGTTTTGAACATATGTAGACTAATGTATTAGTACTCTTATCCATTTCAATTTTACTGGGACATAAACTGTAAATGAAATTATAGCTTTCAATACATTGTAAATTCCATGTAATATTCCAGGTATAATATTTGAACCCAGGCATGGCACTGAAAATGGATTGAAATATTGAATTTAAAATAGACATGTAGGCATGTAGGTACTAATTTTTTGGGGTTTGATGATTTGTTTTGAAGACAATACAGGCTGAAACATCAAAAATTAAAATGAGAAGTACTAGAGTACAGATGTAATTGAAAAACGGAATTATAGAAGGAGATGGCAAATAAGTTACTATAATGTATCTTGGTAAAGTAATTGCTTTTTGCTTTTATCATTTTAGCATGTCTTCTTGATAGTTGATAGTTTGGCTAAGATAGTTGATCTAAACAAACTGCAAAACTAGTAACAAAGAGCATTGTGTCACTATTCACAAAGAGTTTTGTTATTATAAAGGAGAATGTAGCTAAGACAAAAGTATTTGACAACTTGAAGAGTCTTAAATAAATAGTGTGTAAATGCCAGAGCATAGTGTTTACTGGGCAGAGAGTCATGTTGTTATAATACATACATACATTGCAGGTAAAACATTTATTATATATAAGTAGAGGATATTATGTTGTATACATAAATATTATGGTCGAATATAGTGCAGCCTCCTCATTTCCCATCGTTGGCCATCTTCCACGAATGTAAAATTTCCTTAGCTTCTTGCAAAGTTTCGTGTCTTTTGTAAAAGTTGAACCGTATGTAATTCCCAGCGAGATGTTTATGGTCTGGTGAGTAGAAAGCGGAAGGTGGAATGCCGAGAAGTTGCTTTTTCTTAGCAAGCCATTTGACAAACCTAAAGTCAGTACAGCCATCCTTTTCACTGTTGATATCAGCCAGGCTCGCTGTGTACAAACAAACCGACGAAAATATGTAGAGCACCGAGACAATTTCTCATGTCAACTATCCACATTATACTTTGATAATAATTTTATGAAAACCTCCTGCTTCTCAACATACATTACATTAGAATAAGTGACATACCTCGAATTTACATAGGGACAAGCACTACACATAAGTAGACCTACTTTACACTATGTAATTTATGCAAAAGGAAGCAGTCGGCATATTTTAAAGTCCATATCTAAAAGTATCTCCTGAAATGTAGCTCTAGGTCTATAGAATATTCGTTATAGAACACACGTTTACCTAAAGGACTCCAATCGCACATAAGAAAATAGCCACCCTGTGGTATTATTGGTATCATTCCCACTTCTCTGACAGCCTGAGTGAGTATATCTCTTTTCTCCGTCAGATCCACCACCAACTTATGGAAAAAGGAAGAAGGAGTACCCAGAATTTCTATTTCCTTTTCTAAAGCCGCAGCCACGGCTTCTTGCTCGGGTGTTTGGCACATATAAGTACAATTTTGATGTGCAACTTGCAGATTCCGTATTAACTCAGCAGGTCCATAAGCCCATCCTGTGCAAAAAAAAAAGATTATTAAATACTCTACTGAATTATTGTGAAAACAAAGAAATGGAACATTACCTAATTTCCAGCCCGTCAAACTGAAATACAAATTAAAAGAGATGTTTTGTATTAACTGCATACATAATCTGTACCTATATAGAACTACTCTACTATAAACTATAGAGGATAATGATGGAAATGCAAAGCGTAGGAAACCAGAACACACATGCATACTGCATTACTCTGTTTTATTAAAGACCACAACACGACGGAACTAGAGCACAAGTTTCCATGAAATGTACAATGCCCCATACTGTTCTGCCAGTGCATAGTGGTCCATTGAATTTCTGAGTAACTACTTATGTAGCAAAGTAATATAAACTTGTGTATGATGTAATATAATGCACAAGTAACCATATACAAGCCGAAATAACCCACCGACTCACGTACATACAAACGAATTCAACTAAAACTTTTAGTAGTAATCGTTCAATAAACTTGTCTTCGTGAAAGTTCTGTTTATACCGAACCTTTCTCTACTCACACATGGCAAAACGTTAATAAACTCTTGTAGAATATATAACCAACCCAATACCTACCCACCATATCATTTTTGAAACTCTAAGGAAAGATCTTGTCTTAATCATAAACTCTCTTTATGGATATCAGAATCCACCAGTAAAAATATATTCTTTGGTAACCATCATAATCTGGAATCTAGAAAGCTCCCGTATAAATGCATATTTTCTAAGTTGCTTTCACTGCTGGATAGAGACTCGAGTTATTTCGTACATATTTACTACTTTATCATGCCTACTGATGTATACGTATTAATACTGACAATCTCATGAGTGAATATTGCATAACTGCATGTCCTGGAGATGTACTTTATACCTGAAGGTCTTTCCAGCTGAGCCAATAGTTATAGTTCTGTTCCACATTCCGTCCAAGGATGCCATACGGACGTGCTCTTGCCCCTCGTAAATAAGCCACTCGTAAACTTCATCAGAGATGACAAGAACATTAAATTTTTTGCACAGCTCCGCTATCTCCTACAGACATAGTACAAGAAATACTTAGAAATATATCTATATGCTTTGCTAAGCATAGACTTCCGCCAAAGTACTTTGGATTGAATAGAAATCCATTTTCATTAAACCATTTATAGGTAAGCAACCAACATGCATGATTAAAATTGCTCTATTTATAATTTCGACAATCTACGAACAACCACGTCAACCACAATAGCTCTGAAGATAATATATCTGTGGACGCAGATAAAACTATTAAGGGGAAACATCAATTCGTGAATCACAAAATATCACGAGGGAAGGGAATGAAAGTCAGGAGAATAAAACATGAAAATCTCATCACATAAATAGAAATGCCATCCGGACAAACCAAAACTAACTGCGTGTAATGCTTATACCACATTGAGATATTGAGAAAAGTGGAGATATGACGAATAGGACAGTCTGGGAAAAGTCACTAGCTGGAGAATTTTTTTTCTTTCACAAAATAATAATTACATACTGGATGTCTAGGTCTCTTGCGTAATTCCATGATACACAATACAGACTTACACAATATAAGGATATCATATGACCAGACATGTTATATAAGTTGTCTGTATATAAATAAACAAATACTATACGTAAGAGTGAATGTGATTCATAGAATTCGCTCAGAGATTCATTTCTCCAGACAGTAGGACATACGTCCAGCCCAATGACAAGACAACAGATTCGACCGGTTTATATTATATTACATGACGCAGTTTATTAGAGCAGAGGAAAATGAAAAGCAAGGCAGGGAAAGAGAGAACATCATTATCTCTAGACAGGGAAAAGAGACTACTACTACTGCACTGGATAATAAAGTCATTAGAAGCCATTACATATCAGTAGAGAGGACTTACATTCAACTCCTGCCTGGAAAACACTTTTCCCAGAGGATTGTTGGGCGTGTTCTGAATTAGGTAATGCTTTACTTATTGGGTCGCTCGAAATTGCTTCTACCTTTTCACCAATGTTCATTAAACTTTCGTAAAATAGACAGTGACTATTAAAACTGATTTTAGTCAAACGAATAAAACTTGGGAAATGTAAAACATTTCTTCAAAATTTGTTATTTTAATGTGCATTTTTGAAAAGTGTAAAGAGAAATTCGAGCGACCCAATAAGTTAAGGTTTACCAGAATTATAGCTTTGGTTTTGTGATTGAAGAGGGAAGCGAGTTGGTTCATATCCAAAGACCAAGACTCGGAACTTTCCTGTGATTCTGATGAGTCGGTTTTGGTGCTGGAACTGTTTTCCATTCCTGGTGGTGGGTTTGGTCGGTTTGGTCGAAGAGGAATGTAAATTGGTGTGCCGCCTGCGAGGAGAACCATTGGCTCGTAACAGTCGAAATAAGGCTCAATTATAATTACCTTAATTAAATAAAATAGTAGACACAGTCAGTAATAGAAGCGAAGACAGTTTACTCTTCAAACTCCAAGGGAGTCCACATCGAAGCAACTCTACTAAAGAGTTGAAAATGATCCTCCTTAGCTCTACTACGATCCAACTTTCTCCAGTCATTATAGTATACCACCAACGATAAGTAATCGACTTGAGACAAAATGAAATCAACCTACATAAGATAGCTAATAGTGGGAATGGAAAACTATAGTTTCTCCGAAAACTGTCTTTCTTGTTATTCTGTTCTCATTTCACAAATACTAAAGTAATAATCGCTAATAGCTTTCCTTGACAAACATAAAATGAGAAAACGAAAAACTTGGTGAGAAACAGGAAACAGTTGATAAAATATTCCCCGGTGTGCGTCAACTGGAGAGAGTTAATAAATACTATTGATTTCCAGTTGAGAAGAATCATCAATAAAACTTACTTCATCTCCTTTTCCAACACTCGACATGATCGTATAGAACAATGCCCCATACGCACCCCCTGTGACCAGAACTTCTGTCATTGGATTGATTGTTACACCAATTAGACGTCCATAAAGAGTCGCCAAAGCCCGAACCAGCCTTGGGTGTCCCTATATAAATCCACATTATTTAATTAATAGATACCACAAGAAAAGATCCTTAATTCCTGTAGGAAAAGTAGCGATCACTACTCTTAAGACCTGACGGAAATATTTTATTCATATTTCTGTCTACTTGTCCATTTTCTTTGTCATGACTGGTAATTGCTTTTCCTTTTTACATCCATCACGCCCCTATCACTTCATTTTCTATTCAATATAGACCATTATGTAGACCAAGATAAAAGTCTCGATTTCTCATGGCCATGTTACAGGTTATGATTCTGTCTAAAATGTATTATTACTGCATTTGAACGACCATAACGGACTCCTCACTCATATTTATTGCTTTTAGACACACACAATATAGAAGCTAGTACCTATCTACTGTTGCTTGCTTTATGCATTATTATTACATTTGCGTATACAGAAGACAGTTATATATAAAGCTCTTCTATTATGTCAATATGGTTAGGTTAGTGTCTAATAAATGCTATAATTATTACATATGCTCTGGCGTACTGATGATAACTTGGATCAGCGTTCGGTTCACAAACTTTCGCCAATTCGGTGACAATATGTGCTGCAGGTTGGAAATCGGGGAAACCTTGGCCCAGGTTCACGCAGTCGATTTCCTCTTTCATGGTGTTCAGCTCAACCCTTGTATATAAGTATTCACAATTCAGACATGTTATCTTTTCTGCATATACTACTAATACTACGCAGATACATTTGAGAAATATTATATTTTCATAGCTTTTGATGCTTATGGCCTTTCATTTCATGAAACCAATGTAAATATCCTGTTTGTCAGTTTTACCATTAGTTATTGTAAAAGAAAGGTCTAAGCTTCATCATCAGTACATGCGTATAAGTATACTTGAATCAATTCCTCATGATTGAGTTGCATGATGAAAGGAAATGAAAAGCCAAGAGCAGAGCTTATGTGCTTATGGCTCAATTATTACTAGTAGAACTGTAAAAGCGTGAATAAATTTACCACACGTTATTCTCTAGTCCTTTGTACTTTGAGTCGAGTGCAAATTTCTGATTAATGCTCTTGCCATTGTCACTTGCCATCTTTCCTGTAATACTTGGTTGTTTAGCTCCAAGTGTTGAGTTGATTGTGTTGTAATTTGATTTGGGCAAGTAGTAAGTTTCACTTTTTCCTGAGAATAATTTTTCCTTTCTGAAAATAAAGAGTGAAACAATGGGTTGTAATTTATTTCTTATCTCCGCACAAAACATTAGAATTTCACACAGGAACAATAAGGGGTGTTCCGTGGCAAACTAATGTCCCTGTATGTTTATAAATTATAACTATTAAAGAACACAGATTGTATTCTTATTTGACACTTACAAATACGTACACGATACACTGGCATGTACTACAAGTAAATATGTGATGTCTATCTAATACGAACTGCTAGTGAGCATTGAACTTGTTTGTTAGGTACTAAATGTGCTTTACTGCTTTGTATATAGCTATAATGTTAGTTTGTGTAAACAGATACACAATATAAACAGTTCCAGACAAACTGTGGTAAACTTTGAACGATGAATCTTATGCATATGTAAAAAGGAAATTCATTCAGACTTACATGTAGATGCTTTGATGCGTATGTTTGTCTTGCACTTACTCCAACTTTAGGAACGGAGATATAAAAGTAGATTTACATAGGACGCGTTAGGAAAGTATGGAGCAGTTGACAAAAAACGCTGCTTAAGTATGTATGATAGTTTAACTTGTTAAGTCAGAAGTTTATGCCTAGTCCGAGGTAATAGTTCGACATGCTGCGATAACAAATTATGATAATGAATAATGGTTAATGGAATAGATCCCATTAACTTCCCAGCAGACGGAGCTGAAAGAGTACATAAACTTTACAGGTTTATCATCCTCGGTAAACATGAACTGAATATCTGAGTCTATTACATATATCTGTGTATATAGAGCTTATTTCAATATATTATGGGTATCAATTATCAGAAATAGGCTATTTAGTTGATTTTATAAGGCAGGGAAGTGCTTTGGCGTTCCTACTTGAGGACTTCCGTTTCTCGTGGAGAAAAGCACTGCGAAAATATCCACATGGTTTCGTTACGCACCATAAAATTAGTAAACTCCCTACAAATATCAGCGCAATGGGTTGTGCTATGCACTTTTAGTGTCCAAGTCTCTGGAAACTATCTCAAATAAAAATATCAACTCGACCCAGAAAACTAATCAGGTTGGGATTGATTAAGTTCTCTGGGAAGGCCAATCAATGCCGGAATTTCTATCTCGTTGATATTTGCATACCGATCATAGCTGTGGAGCCTTGTGTAATTTATAGCAAACTGTCAGCCTTCCTACGTGTAGTGGATTGCAGACATATAAAATTCGTTACACGTTTAATTTTAAGACTAATGGCAATATACATACTAAAACAGAAGAACAACCTTCGAACATAAATTGTGTAATAGAGAATACAGATACTATAAATCGATGATAGACTATGGGGAATTCTTTGGATGTTTTATTTTTACCTCTGCTGAAACGAGTGAAACTGAAATCAAGGTCATTTCAGGTAGTTTCAATCCCCAATAAATGATGAATGAATGAATGTTGGCCTTCTCCAATGAAAATGTTACAACTTGACATCTCTATCGATTATTCTCCTCTCCTTACACTGTAATTTACTAAAATGTTGCCAATTAGCTAGGAGAGAAAATGAAATACGACAGACAATTTTCTCAGTAATTGCCACAACTTTTTAATAGACATTAAATAAATTACATCATTTCCAGAG
Source organism: Tomocerus maximus (assembly GCA_019776445.1). Taxonomy (NCBI): domain Eukaryota; kingdom Metazoa; phylum Arthropoda; class Collembola; order Entomobryomorpha; family Tomoceridae; genus Tomocerus; species Tomocerus maximus. The sequence goes on along the minus strand of JABASH010003718.1, from coordinate 6,766 downwards.
AAGTTATACTGACTACTGTAATTATACTTTAACTATCTATTAGGGATGATAGATTGGCTAATAAAAATATGAAAAGGATATCCAGTTACCATTGGGTAGAGTAGAGAAATAGATCTGGGCTAATAGTATCACGAACATAAAGTTATTGATTGGAAACTGGGGAAGGAGATTTGTTTTCTAAGTGCATCATTGCGTCACATCACATCACAGAGAATAAGATTCACATTGTTAATGATTATCCTTGATACAATTTTGTTGGAGGAAAAAGCACCTAAAAGTATTCGCTATGGAGGTACCAAGTTTGAATGTTTCTTCCGATACTTGCTTTGCTACACTCCATTTATTTGATATTATAAGCCTTTGGCAGTAAAGAGAGTAATAATGCAGTAGGTTATAATTGATTTTCAGTAAAAGTTTGCAGTCTTCTACATTCTACTGAGAGTTCTTCCAACTCTTCAAAATCGTATCCGCTTTCTCAAGAGTCTCTGCTTTCTTGTAGAAACAAAATCTAATGTAATCTTCGGCTAATGTCTTATGCTGCACAGAATAGAACGCAGACGGTGGGATCCCCAACAATTTCCATGCCTTGGCAAGCCATTTCACAAATCTGTAATCTGCAGTGTCGTCAGTCTCCAGACTTAAGTCTGTTTTTGATTCTATAAGAAGTAAATAAGTGTGTTGGTGAAAATATTATCGCACAAACTTACTATCTACTTTTTTATGTATAAACAGAATAAAAATAGATATATACTTTATCTACCTAAAGTCCTCCAGTTGACCATCATAAAATAACCTCCTTCAGGGATTACCGGAACCATTCCTGAATCCACTATATATTTTGTAAACACGTCTCTACTGACTTTTAGATCAGAAGCCATCTTGTAGAAAAACGAGTCTGGAGTTCCAAGTCGCTCTATTTCCACTTCCAGAGCAGCTCCAAGTGCCTCCTGTCCAGCAGTTTGGCAAGTGTAAACACAGTTTTGATGGGCTACATGAAGATGTTTCATTAAGTGAGCAGGACCGTATGCCCATCCAAGCTTCCAGCCCGTTAAACTAAAAAGAGGTAAGGAAACATCTTCACTGCTAATCATAATCCGAAACTTCCATAAAATATCCATAAAATATTATTACAACGCAAACTGAGCATACCTAAATGTTTTTCCAGCAGATCCGATAGTAATAGTTCTGTCCCACATTCCGTCTAATGAGGCAATACGTACGTGCTCCTGTCCCTCGTACACAAGCCATTCGTACACTTCATCAGATATCACAAGTGTGTTAAATTCTTTGCAAAGATCAGCAATTCCCTGCAAAAACATCAAGGGAACATGTACAAATGCACTTCTCTGCAATAAAATTCAATACAAATATTTTATGCAAACACATACTGTCAATTCTTCTTTTGAAAACACTTTTCCTAAAGGATTATTAGGAGTGTTCAATATAAGCGCTTTGGTTTTCGCATTAAATAAAGATCGGAGTTCCTGCATATCTAATTTCCAACTGGCGGAACTGTTATCTGTAGCATTTGTCGGCTTCAACGGTATAAATTTCGGAATACCACCAGCCAATCTTACTTGCGGCTCATAGCAGTCATAGTAAGGCTCGATTATGATTACTTCATCACCAACTCCAACATTAGACATGATTGCGCAAAAAAGAGAGCCGTACCTGAAAATATTAATGATTTACCATTAAATTTTCTTGAGTGTAAGCCAAAGGACTATAGGAAATAATAAATGCTTATAGGTACTAACAGGGATTTACTTCAAAGTTTTAAAACGTGAAATGAGTATAAAAATCTTTGAAAAGTTAACTTACGCTCCTCCAGTTACTAGGATTTCTGTAAAAGGATTAATAGTCCTATTAATCAATTTCCCGTATAAGGTTGCCAAAGCCTTTACTAAACGAGGATGGCCCTAAATTGTAACACAAGTTTAGAAGGCTGAACAGAACTTTTATTTTAAGTACCTCATCCACTCATGCTTCTGTGAAACTTTATGATATTGATAAATTATAACACTTAAGAAGTAAACTTACGTAACCACGAGTGTACTGATGTAGCAATGGATCCGATTTTTGGTCACATACTTTAGCCAATTCTTGTATCACATTTTCAGCGGGCATAAAATCGGGAAAACCTTGTCCCAGGTTTAAAGGGTTGAGTTTGGCATTCAGGTCAATGAATTCGACCCTGTGTTACAGAAAGATTATTATAGTACATAATTTGAATTTAAACATAAACACAAGGTATTAAAATGAAGTAATGAAAAGAAATCCGTGAATAAGCATTTAATTTACCCTGATAAGGAAATGTAGAACAAAATATCAAAACATCACATATAAATGTTACAAATTCTATTAAACTGTTAGCATATAATATATTCTCAATAATTATGTACATGCAGAATTACATCATGATATTTATAATTTCATATTATATTATGATACTTTTGATTGACTGAACACGAACATTATAACTTGGAAGAGCATAATAATAAAATATTTCTGAATTTAATGTTTACAATTTTTTGCACTTACCATACACTTTTCTCAAGTCCTAAATACTTCTTGTCCAATTGAAATCTATCCAGTCCACTAGCCATGGTTCTTCCAGTCGAAAGCAATTTGCACGCACAAGAAAAATTTGATTGAAGATAATTTGGAAATGTGCTAATTCTGCCCGGTCTTTGGAACAAAATTGAAGTAATAATACGAGACGATCGGCATTTCAAGGACAACGCCATCTTTCACTTCAGCAATCCTGAACAGTTCAGGTTGTAGTAAGATCTCCGGTTTCTGGAGGAAAGTTATGTGCATAAAAACTTGCCTTACGCGAAATGCATAGTGCATTGTACGATAATTGCATGATTGTATGTAATCATTTTGATACTTATATAGAGTATAGGATAAAAGTGCAATCATATAAAAGATAAAAATTCAGGTATCATCAAATTCCATTCGATCAGTTTGATATGAAGAAAATGACTATTCGATCCACGATCCGAATCCCGTACAGTAGCAGTTTTATACTAATTAATAATTCTAAAGAGCTTGTAAAAGAGTTGTGCATTTAGTTTTACATTCACGTTTATGACCATACTCCATAGACTGGTTATTGAGGAGCATAATTACTCCAGAGTCCTGAAACGCTTTTTAAAACCCTATACATACATACATATGATATGAATAATATAAATATGTATGTTTGTATGTATCATTCATGTGCATTATGATTATATGATTGCTGTTATCATTTCCATTGTGTGAATATATTTAAAGTTTAGTCATACTGTGCCAAGAAACATGCATAATAAAATACAGTTCTTCCAAATGCAGGTAATAGTGGAGACAGAGATTGTATTTTCTTATTTCTACAAAGAGTAAATTCTTATCATGTAAAATTCTTTCAATCAATGTTATTTTTATCTATACAACTATTGTATGCAGTGTGTACTTAATTTTTGCCTGTTTGTTGTATAAATACATGTAATCTCTACATACACTTGGTCTACATCTATACTACTACTTGTATGCTGTAAATTATTTAAAATATCTACCAAATTACTAATTAATGGCAAAAATTAATAGTTTAATATTACAATAGTTATTCGAAAAAGAGGTGGAATGGTCCAGATGGTTAACGGCAGTTATTACTTGAGTTCTTCGATGAAATTGCAGAAAATGTGGGGACATTCAGGATAAGAATTGTCCACTTTAATGACATTGACAGTGTACACTTTGTCTTGGTAGGCTTCACGTAATGATGGATTGTCTTTGCCAGTCGATTTGGGTTTGTGATCTACATATTTTGTTTCAATAAAAACAATAAGATCATTTATATTAGGTACTAGGAATACAATTAAAATGACCTTTTCAAACTATTATATCCATGAATTGAAATACTTGCCTAATATTTGAGCAGTATAACCTTGTGCCGGCAATACCTTAAATCCTTTATGCATTGGACGTAAAGTACTATCGGGAACAGCCATAGGAATACCGAAGTCCAAAAGTCTTATTCTCAGATTAAAATTAGTAGGCCTTTGTTCTAAATCTTTTGGCTTAATAAATTCGAGGAACTGGCACCTAAAAACAAACTTATTTTATTAACTATCACTTTCTTTCCTATAGGTTCCAGTAAACATTGGAATAACTTCCTAATTACATATTAACCTCTCAAATCGCATTCCTAATTTCGCAACATAATATCCCATCTTGACAATGTTCTCCTCTGTTACAAAGGAAGAAGATTTGAAAACAGCATCATTTTCTGAGTAAAATTTCTGAAGTGCTGCATCCATGTTTAAATAGTTTGTCAACTGTGCATGACTCCTCAACTAAAATGTATGTCAATTAACAAATAACATCTAGTTTTAGCTTAGTGTATTAAATGTAGGGTATAAAAAACGACACGTGACAAAGAAAAAATGTAGACTAACTGATATCATCCCATTATCATAGACATTAATAACCCGGAATATCTTCGTCCTATATGCCGGATTATCATTTCCTGGTTTGATCAGAGGATCCGGGAAAGGCGGCGCTTCAAGTGGATCAAACACTTCAAAACCTACAAGAATGAATCAATAATTTCCTTCAGCAGGATTATTTTTAAATTTGTATACTTTTTAAATACGAGGAACCCTACCTATGTTTAAATGGGCTGGAAGTGTATTGGAAGTCTCTTCACTACAGTCAGAGTCAGAACAAGGGAAGCTAGACGAAGACAAAAGCGATTTTTCCCCTTCTTTTGCATTTGATACGCTCTGAAATTAAAATGTACATACATCAAAAATATGTCACTATTATCATCTGATACAAATCCTTATTTTAACATTTCCCTATATTTTTCCAAAACTCTACCTCAATTTCCCTTGATTTCGATTCTAAAGGTTCGATGCCTATGTTTAAATGGGCTGGAAGTGTATTGGAAGTCTCATCACTACAATCTGAACATGGGGAACGGGAACTAGACGAAGATAAAAGCGATTTTTCCCCTTCTTTTGCATTTGATACGCTCTGAATGTATATACATCAAAAATATGTCACTATTATATCATCTGACACAAATCCTATTTTATCCCAAAACTCTACCTCAAATCCCAAAACTCTACCTCAATTTCCCTTGATTTCGATTCGGGGTGTTGAGGATCGATGACTGTGTTTAAATGGACTGGAAGTGTATTGGAAGTCTCCTCACTACAGTCAGAACAAGGGGAATCACACGAAGATAAAAGGGATTTTCCCCCTTCTTTTGCATTTGATACGCTCTGAAATTAAAATGTATATTCATCAAAAATATGTCACTATTATCCTGACACAAATCCCTTAACATTTCCCTATATTTTTCTAAAACTCTACCTCAACTTCTTTTGATTTCGATTCGGGGTGTTGAGGCTGAAGGTCGATGACAGATTCTAAAGAACTTTCAGACGATGAACTACTTTCTTCTTCTAACAACGTATTAATTGTTTGCCTATGTGCCCACGACCAATCTTTGCATGTGCAGAAACCATTTGGAGCTTTAATGTGAACTGTATGTAATAATTTTCCAGATTTACTACCCGGTCTTACCACTGGTGGGGGTGGAGGAGGGATATTTCGTCTATTGCTCACTTCCACTACATTTATCTTTAATGGAAGTTTCATGTCGATTTTTTGATATGACACTTGAAATAGGAATCCGCAATGCGACTGATCCATTGGTCCAGCAACAAACCTAAACTAAAAATATTTCAGGAGCTAGGAGGGATAAGGACACGTACGATATAGTGATTGAACTTGAGTTACCGTTTTTGTTCAGGAATTCACAGTGGCTGGTACGAACTCTGTGTAAACTAATATTCTTTGTCTACATCTCGGTGAAAATCTTGGCATGATTCTGATTTACATACTTGGATCTATAGATGAAAGATAAAGATACCAGTAATGCGACTGCTTATTTCCTAAATTTATTTTCAAACGTGAACCTAACATTTGAATATGTAAATATGGACGTAGATGCATTACTGTTACTGAGCAGTTTTCAATTAGGGTATACTAGCCTACAGGGAAATAAGCTACTACTTGGAAAACTCATTTTATTTTCAATGTTTTATTTGTTTTTTGTTTATACAGTAGTACAATTATCATAAACCATAAATGTGGATGTATCCTAATACACGTACAATACGAAGTAATTACATTGTGCTTATCAAAGTCTTATATCTGCTTATCTCATAATGTAAATTGGAATTAGTTTAGTCGTTCACTAACTAGCTAACAAACAAACGCATAAAATTACATGTAATTATTTATGTCTAAACAGACATTTACACTTTTTACAAAGCTGAATGTGTGTTGACGATCCTTACACACTTTGTGAACAACCACTGGATAACATGATCCGGAAATTTTTATGTATTTACAATTATTTTGTTTAACAAGGCAACATTGACCATATATGCGACAGGCTCCCTGCTACTAGAAAACTTGCACAACATGACTTAGTTTGCTCATTAAATAGTAGTGTAGTATAAAATCATTTGGCAGGATGGGATATACTTTACATTAGCAAATGAGCCTGGAAACATTTAGGTAATACACATTCAAATAATACTTCCATGTACAATTGCATTTACATATACCTACTCTTACAGCAATATGAAATCAATACAAACATAAATATTACTAAACTCCTTACAGATACATTTTTACTCGTAATACAGTCCGATAATTATTGTTACTCTATAGAAGTACATAGAAATGAAATTAAAATACTAGA
>JABASH010003717.1:0-15772 GCA_019776445.1 Tomocerus maximus | reverse complement strand
CCCCTCGTATTAGTTCACCCACCCGGGGTGATCTATTAATTTTTCGCATAAACGACATAGGTGAAACAATGGTTCACCCTGGTGAACCGAATCGGGTTATACGGCTGCGAATATAACACAATGTCTAACGAAAGTGTCAAATTATATATTTAGCGATAATTTCATCTTTCAAAATATAGTTAGATGAAAGTGTACTCCCTGATTAACGAAAGTATATTTGACTTCTCAACAGAGAGCTAAGCGTCCTCGACCCTAAAGCTGAGCTGGGCTATCGAATCATAATATCGGCTGACTCCTCTGATCCTTCGCAACCCCTTGGGATAACGCATCAACCTTCGTTGCTTCCCGAAGAGACGTCCCAGACAGGGAAAGGCCTTCGAAGCAATCAGTTGGAGAAAATTATGGTTCACACTGTGTACCTTAGAAGTAAAAATCGTCTAGCTGAATTAAGAAAAGAAATTGAAATGTTCCTTTCTATCCAATGTTACCTTAATGGGTCTCCACCAGTTTTGAGTATACCAATATTGGAACCCTGTTTACGGTTAGTTATTCAAATTAACACATTGGCATAACTTTTTGGTCAAAGTGGGATTTAAAATTATTTACAGAACTCATTTGAAGATGTTTATTTTATGTTTTTAGATCCGAACAGCTATTGGTATCAGTGAATATTCATACAGGATCATTTCTCGTTCACGTTCCCCAATTTGATCCTTCTCCTCCTGTTGTCACTGATATTCAACAAGTTTTAAATACCGCTGTCCCGGATATTAAAAAATTGACTGCATTAATTTCTCAGCTAAGGTTTGTCCATACTTAATATGTCGCATTCAATCTTCACTCAATTGATCATTTTAATTGTTTGCATGCATTGATCAATATCAATCGTTAATTTAACAGATACTGGATCACAGAAAAGCGATGCGAAAAAACATTACAACATTTACCAGCCAGTGCTTCAGAAAAAATTACACTATCAAAATGGGAGACAAATCCTATTTTAAACGCTATAGGATCTCATCGTCTAATAATAAAATTTCAAAAATATCCATACGCAATTTTGGTACGCATTTTGGAATTCATTCTTTAATAATTCATAATACTTGCAATTTTAAATCAACTGACCTCTTTTTATTACCGACGAATAGATCGCAGAATTTAAAGAAAAAGAAGATTATCCATGCGAAATGGACTACTTTTTTTATCTTATAAAAGTTAAAAAGGCTTCAGCAGAAGAAAATGAAAACCTGCCCAGCGGAGCAACAGCTGTCGGCGCTGTTCCCAAGTTCTATCTGAAGCCCATTACAGTGATTCCACTGGATACTTTTGCAGCTACTCACGGTCCGTTTTCCGAAGTCGATGGTATGCATTTAGGACAAGTTTTATGGCATGGATGGTTTCTACATTTTTTGTTTTGGCCAAAAAAGGAAAAGTGATTGGAATTTGGAAGCGCGCAATATATTGTTGTATTGTTGGGTTTGTTTTAATTGAATTTAATTATATTTCAACTAGTTGACCCAGGAGAGAGAATTATGGGGAAACGGAAGCCATCTCCTACCCCAAGTGAAAGTGGAGATTCACTGTTGTCATTGAAGAAAAGTAAATATCCAGCGTATTACGTTCCAGAACTTGCTCACATTGTGGCAATGTGTGACGAAAGATTACCATTTGCTCTTCTTATAGCGGAGGTGAATTTTTATTTTTACCAAAATAATACAAAAAAATTCTTTTTCAAATATAATATCGAATTTTGTTTTACTAGTTTTCAAGTCGAGGAATCGTTCACGGTGGCTGCTATGTAGAAGCTAATGGTTCATGTTTGTCTGTACCAATTTTGCAATTTCCGCTTAGTTTACCAAATATTCCAAAGAAGATTTTAGAAAAACTCAATCACCGACAGAAAGCTGGTTTTATTCGATCTCAGACTCAATTAAGGGGATTTCGTACTTGGAATATGGAGCTTAAGTTTACCTCTTTGAGTTGCCGGTGAGTCAAAAGGAGTATAACCGATTATTACAATTATATAAGTACTGTCTCCGCTGGTTAAATTGTATGATATCTTGTATCTAAGTAAAATATAGGTTCTTATAATAATATCTTTTAAACTGTATAATTCCAGAGGCCATATTCCTACTGCCGAAAAACCAGTGTATTTCTCATATGAAATGGGAACCTCCCTAGATGAGCAAATACCGAAAGTTGTTGATAACGTTCTTGACGACTGGTTATCAATTGCAAAGTTATTCCAATTAGTTTACAACTCTAAATGTTGCCGGCGGATGGAGATGTCTGGTTTGGTATCAGTGAAATCGTACACTTGGAATAAACTAGTTTTAGCTTATGGCCCGAACCGAACCGCAATTGTGTCTGTGTCTTACAGTGTACAAGAGAAATGCTACAAACTTTGTTTCGGTAAGAATTTTGTATGCAGTCTTAATTCATTGAAACTTTAAGCAACAATAATCACCCCCATGTCAATAGCGTATAAAGCGTCATTGGTGAGGGGCAATTTTCGTGTGGGTACTAGAAATATAACATTGACTTAAAAGGTTGTTACTTAGCTTTGATTAATTTTAAAATGTTTTTCCAGGAGGAAACCTATCTCACAATCCACACACCTTAGTTCGACTGGAATTGCAGCATTTTATAAACTCAGATGCTGGAACTTTAGATGGTTTAATGAAATTACTTAATGACACATATGAAGCACTTTATTCTTTGACAAAATTGCCCACGACTCCGCAGCTGGGCGCTTTGCATTCTCGGCCACAAATCCCTGTTCAGACTTTCGTCGTCGTACCCCAATCGCCCACTCATATTCGCATTGTGTATTTGAACATCTATTGTCTTGATGTGCACTGCCAACCCGAAGGCCTGGTGTCTATACGTGATGGAGCTTATTCTCTGTTCGACAAAAGTCATGTTTTAGGAGAATTCACGCCAACTCAAGGGCTGAAGGTGATAATTACTCCAAAATTATATAATTTTTATTCTAAGCTATTTAAGTTCAACTCGTGCGTTCATTGATCAATTAAGCAACTATATATTGTGATGCTTTAATTAATTTTTCTTTTAGTAATGAGTAATCTAGTTTTGGAACATAATTCGTTGTTTTTGGTTTCAGGCCTTCTTATCCAAACACGTAGATGAAAATGCAATGTTCAGACGTAGAAGTCAATCTGAAGATGACAATCCTCCATCGCCTATTACAACTATGGATATAGATCATGGATTAGGAACTCCTGGAGGCCCAAGTGCTGCATCTCCCTTCTTAACAGCGAAGCCTCAAAGTCCAGCTCCAGGGCGGTCAAATCCGCATACTCCTGCCAGTCCACATACTCATATCAATCCAGTTAGTATTAATTTCACCGTTGCACGTTTATCTCATTGTCTTACCAAAGCATGCAGACTAATGCAACATTCGTTTCTAGAATCCAACTGGATACAGTCCGGCGACGTCTTTTGCAAATCTAGCGTCTCCTCCCTCATTAAGTCATTTAAGTCAGCAATCACCGAATCCAAGTTCTTCCATGCTTCCGCACCCCAGTCCTTCCCCATCCACGTTATTACCTGCCCCTTCTCCTTCTGGTGGACCTTTATCAGTGCCAACACCTTCTCCCAATCCTTCCGCTCAGCAAAATCCTGGTAGCCAATCTGGAATGACAGGTCCGGGTAGTGCGTCAGCTGCAATGAGTTCACTGGGTGGTGCTGGTCATCCATCTCCATTTTTTCATGCTGCAGACAGCTCTCCAGCTGCTGTTCAAAGTCCTTGGGCAGCTGCTGGCTCCCCAGGGATGCCAAGGCCATCCCCAGCGCGTGTTGGCCATTCTCCTCAGAGTGGACAGGTATTTTATAGTTTCATCTTTGCATTATTGTTGCTTTCACTATATGTACTATTGTAGTGTGTTTTTAAATTTTTCCAAATGAAGCTGTTTTACTAATTACGTATCTCCGTTTATAAAGTTGGATGGCCGTATGAATGCAACTCCAAGCCGAGTTTTGCCTCAACGATCTTGGGCAGGTGCAATTCCAACCATATTGACCCACGATGCTCTAGACATTCTTTGTACTCCTATTACGTCTGTGGACAACCAAGGCGACAGCGGTAATACACCAGTTGCTGCTGGACATCCTTGCAGTCCTTTGGAAAGATTTTTAGGATGTTCCTATCTACGACGGCAGTTGCAAAGAATTGTTCAATCAGAGGAACAGGTGATTTAATCATTTTTTTGTACTGATTAAGGACTGAACTTGTGTATTAGCCAAATGATAACACGTATGTATTTTATTATGTATAATAACGGATATTTTAATTGTATGTAATAGCTAAAACCTTTGGCTATCGCGGAACCTGGAGTATTGCTCTTCAAATCTGAAACCATGCAATTTCGTGTCGGACTGGACATTAACCATTTTCAATCTTTGCAACTTAAAATTACACCTCTTGCTGAATCGCAAAGTATTTGGAGTCCAGATGAAATTCAAGTAATATTTATGTTGTTGTAATTACTATATCTCTTATTGAAACTAATTTCTTGGCTTAACATAACTCGAAATTTTGTTTAATAGCTATTAGAAAACTTCTTCGTGACAAAAGTCGTAAGTCCACCGTTTAGACCCAACGGACTAGCCGCCTTTGCAAGAATGGTCTCATTACCTCACCGTATTATTCGTGACTGCATAAAAATAATTAACTTACAATTGTATCCACACATTGTGGAACAACAAGGATGGAAATGGCATGTTCAGTTGTGCCTTACTGTACCACCGTCAGCTATGCCAATCATTCCTCAAGGAATGCCTGCCATTGTGACATCTCAAAGCAAAATATTAATTTATGTAAGCTACTATGCATAATACTTAATACTAGCTCATTACATTACTTATTCTCAAAGGAATTAATTACTAAGAATGTATAACGATTTGCGTTTTTTCAACAGTTGCATCTGACAAGAGTACAAATCGATGCAATGGATACATCGACACCTGGTGATACAGATAATCTTGGTTCAGAAACTGAAAAAATACCATTTGTTGTAATTCCCTTGATTCACGAAATTACAACCAACACTACTCAGCTCGCTGAAAAACGAGCAATGGGACCACGTAAGCTAATTTTTGTGATCATATAAGTATATGTATTTATGTATTTTATTCAGCAAATGTTATTAATGTTGTCGATGTCCTGTTTTTAGCATCAGCAGAATACTTGGCAGTCAGTCAGCAATTGAAAAGGTTTGCAGAATTCCAGGGTCAAGGGTTACAGCAGGAATGCTCCATTTACCTCTCCGTACAAGATCTTCTCGCTCGACTAACTTTACCTCCGGATGTACCACCTCCACTACCTCCAGTAAGTGTATGACCAATCTCTTTACTATTATAGTAGTATGTCTATTACAAATTATGATTTAAAGGTTAACAAAGTAATTAAATAATTTTAAGGTTCCTGGATCAATGGTTAGACCAATGATGAACCCTGGACAGCCGTTCCCAGCTCCCCATAATCCAGTTGGTCCCATAATGTAGATTATAGGTATAGAGTTGAGAATATTTGTTTTTCTAACAAAATATATATTTAATTTTTTCGTATGTATATAGTAAACCTACGTATAATTGTTGTTTTTATGTAGAATTTCTTGTAAATGTTTTCCATGTACTAGAATCATGTATGTGCATGTAAAAGAATGAAAAGAACTAACCTTTTCTATGAATTGAACAGTAATAATAAAAATGGGTATAAATTGCACCAAGTCTGTTTTCGCATGTATGCAGTTTAAGTTACGTAAGTATGTAACTCTAGTTGAGAATTAAATACAAACTGAATCACAGCAACAAATAAATTGTATTTTATTGGATATGCATTCATGCATAATATTGATAAAACTTCACACATATTCCATTTTCATTTATTTTTCAGACAATGTTATTATCCCATTGTACAATTATATTTAGCATTTCTAACCTTACCTGACTTGACTGATGCTGTTGCGTTTTGTGATATAAATGCAAGAATGTCAACCTTTCCACTGCGATTCAGTGATATGTATGTCACAAGAAGTCAAGTCATTTTAAATTACATAATGAGTCAAGTTAGTAGGTAGTAGACACTGGGCTGAATTCGTATTTTGAGTTGTTTCTTTCTTTTAATTAGGAACTGGAAGGAGATTACATTACTAACACTCTCTTTGTTTTTGTTGTGTTATTTTTGTAAATCATTTTAAAGTATGGGATATTTTAATTATATAAGTCTACAGCGAATTCACTAAGAATTACGTTTTATACTCTACGATTTCATTACTTCTTTACTACCTGCAGCCACATTCAGCCACTAGTATTGTTTTGTAGAGTCGAAGCTCATAGGTCCTTTCGTCATCTTCATCATCTAACAACACATGTATATCTTCATATTTTGTTGGCACACATGTTGAGTGAGGGAGATTTTGGGGGATGTCAAATCCTTTGGCTAACCTATGGAAACAATCAGAAACAATGTATGTAGATCTTCACCGAAAGGAAGAGTTACGTTGAAAAAACTTACCGATATCTGTCCAAGAGTACTGTATGGAGCGTGTGATTGTAGTATTCACTTTGCATAGGGAATGGGCAGGATCCACTGCAATATCCAAGGTCAAAACTTGAAGGTTGGAATACGTTGTTCCAATGGAGTTCTCTTGGCCGGACTATCAATGAATGTCTCCGGCAACAAGTTTTTGGTGGTTCTATCGAGGGGCTTGGAATTATCGTTTGGTTCCCAACGACTATTGGAGGAGGGTTCAAGGTGCTGTTTGCCGTTGTCTGTTCAGGGACAGCTAAGGTATCTTGGGCAGTCAAATTCCTTGATGGTTCCACTGTAGATTGTTGGATGGATCTTGAAAAACGTCTGAGCAAAAATGTCCAAAAACGAATTATTGTAACTGTTGAACAAACACATTAAAAAAATTACAAACCTGACCAATACCTGTGTATTTCATGGCGACGTGTCAAGCTGGAAAATAAAGATTCTGGAAAATTTTGGTACTGAAGAAAAATAAACGGCTGTTCCACTTGCACATCAAATAGATCACCCAAGAAAAGGATATTGCCATCATGCACTATCTGGAAATCAAGGACTATCGGTACGGGATGCTCCACCTTGTCAGCTATCGATTGGCGTAAATAACTTGTTACATTGAAGTCATAAAATCTAGTTCTTGAGTTCAGAGATTTGCTCGAAATGTTCTGAAACATGACGAATTTTTAGATTTTTACCCTTTAAGAATAAGATACATAGTTAGTTTCTACATGTACAAGACTGACCTTGTCAGGAAAGAGAATATTAAGAGTCCACCATCCAGCATCTGTGAGTTGAACCTCGTCCCGAAGAGATAGTATTATTCTGGCATCAGTGAAATTACCAATCTTTTCCCGATGGGAAGTTTGCTGAAAATGTATGGTTGTGGTTCGTGTAGTGTTTTCCCCTGTGGAAGTAAATCAGTTACCATATTTAAAGTAAGGTTCTCCTACACACCTAAACAGTCAAAATTGATACTGAGTTTGAATTCTTATATCCGGTATGATCATTGACACTCGAATCTACAGCCAATATCCATATTCACTCCATAGTTATTTGCTGTTCTGATTCAATGCAAAGAAAAAGAAAGTTCTTGATAAGCTATAGGTGATGATGAGTGTACCTTTTTCATAAATATACTGTGAAAAGGACATTTTGATGGAGAATGGTATCATTGTTCAGTTTCATTTTAACTCATATTATATTTATGAAAGCCAGAACGCTTTAGCCCTACTACATCACATCTGCCTGATCCTACTATTACCCCAAAACCGATACAAAACGATATCCTGTGCTAGGTAAAAGATTTATGAGACTCTACAAGTATATACCCTTCATTGTTCAGTATTGTATTGTGTTTCCTATATCTATGTGAAAGCTCAATAAGTTAAGTACGACACATTAGTTACCGCAAATATCTGAATTAGTAGATTACAATATTATTTTTTGCCGAGATGTATTACGTAATGAAATGTTCGCTAACCAAATTGATCGCTTTGCAAAGATCAATGAAATTACAAAAAAAAGTAATGACAAGTTGGTTTAAGTATAGGTAGTGCTAGTCATTTTAATGTATAAAAATAATCGCTACATAATCTGATCTGTATGGTATTTTCACGTTTTCCACTGCGGACATTATTAATAACTTCGGGTGCATGAATTATTTACGACTTAGTAATGTGTGCGTGTTCTCAGACTCATAAAATCTTGCCAATCAGCAATATTTTTCATTCTCATTGGCTCAATTATAGGTATACCTACTACAGACCAATACTTAATATTTAATAACTACATGATACTATACCACAATACAATAGAAAAGTGGGAAAGGCATCATAAATCTATGCAGTCGCATTAGTTTTGATCTGAAATTAGACCAGTCACATATATTATGGGTGTATAAGGTACTTGTGCTAGAGAATGAAAATAATGAGCTCGGACATTTTTATTAGCCCATTAAATATCGTTAATCTGTCGGAGATTTTTCAATTTTGCACGTAGTATATTAAATTTACTCATTTAATGACTTGTTATTGCATTGTATTGGCTTGATCCCAAAAGTCATCAAGACGAAGGATCTTGAGTTCAATAGCCATCTCATAAGAGGTAGACGGTAGCAAATATACCTAAGCATTCATGTTGTCCATCCTAATTTACTATTTGGGTTGTGTCAACGTTTGTGTTATGATATGATAATAATGTGGTAATATAATGACATGAATGACTTGTAGTAGAATATTCTACTTAGGTCCTGCAAATCGTACGTGCTTAATGATCTAAAGCCCTCGATCTGAAGTTATGCATGATTGCAAAAATATAGTGAACAACAACTCATTCAAATCAAGGCAGATCATAAGGTTCCATGTTGATGAACCCTCCTGTCTAGTAAATGACCTTTTGACTTGTCTCTAAAGGTTTACTCTCCACAAGTCAAATGTATAATGCAAATATTAACCCTAGTCCTTGAAAGATAATTTTGAACTCTGTAAACTCTATAATCATTTACCTTCTTCAAAACAGACAAAACAGACTTCTTAAAAAATAAAGTATTGTAATGGAAGACTTTAGCTTCTATGCGAAAAACACTGCGCATTTTCCAAGTACTTATAACGCTGCAACGTGCAATTCGACCTTAGAATGCAATGATGCTTTAATTCTTATTGTTCCTGTTCCTCAACTTTTAAGCAACTTAATAACTCAGATAGTAGAAAGTCAGTACCTAGTTGTAAAAAAGATAAATAGTTGTGAGAATTCACCGAACCCTCTCCTCCACAACTCCTTCCGAACGTTACATCCTTACGTCGTCTACAGTCTACACATGTCTGCTTACAGTGCCATATCACCCATGCAAAAAGAATCAGCTACTACTTAAAGGCATTCATAATAGCGAAAGTTAATAAGACGAGAATAAACTGAGGTATAGCCTAATTAACATCAGCATCAATCCCTTTGCTTTCATTTCTAAAAATTACCTACCAACCTCATCAAACTTATAGTGATGAGTTGAGGTAGATAATGGCTACACCACGGCAATACTATACGTACATAAACTTGGTAGTAGTGCAGTGGTGAAGCGATAGACTGGAGCATATTCAGCATGTATATATGCTTACTAATTTGCATTAATGCAGAAATAGCATTAATTTTTGAATATGTGACAAAATCATGAAATATTCACAGGACATGAAAATCTCATTTTTATAGCCCTTGTATAAACACAGCCTGCATTGTGCTTTGCCCGCATATTCCAAGAAACTTATACACCATTAACGACTTCCTGTTTAATAAGTTTCCAAACTTGTCCTTTACACTTGCCCGAACCATTTCTATACTCATGCACCCTAATTGTACATTGTACTCAATGTTTGTACCTAATGCAATTAAACAGCCAACCAAACCAACATTATAGCAATTTACGAATCGACTTTCATTGGTTTGAAGTTAGAAGGAAAATGTTTGATATGCATAAGTTTGGATTGTTAGCAAAAGTTTACAAAGTAATAAAAAGTTGCTGCAATGCAATTGCAAACTGCAAATGTAGACATATATTAAATATACGTCTATCTTCAATAATTGTGATTCATTTACATTGTTTAAGCAAATGAATGACGTATTTGTGAATCTAGTAAAGTGCAAGTTGTGGTAGAATTGAATCCTTTCATAACGGATGAACCTAACACTAAGTACATGCAACTTAAATTCATCTGTATTTTTGCACATGGCACTAGTAGCTAGTAAAATGTCAATCCAAATTATGAGTGCTTTGATGAGTTGAGGCTTGAGATTGAGACAAGAAAATCCCGATCATACAGAAGTTTACAGAACAGTCAGAGACTATTGTGGTACAATGTACAATGTACAATATATGCTAGTAATTTTTGATTACAAATTACGGAAACTAGTACTTATGTATACTTATATGCACAAGATGCTGCTAAGAATGGAGTAGCCTTTTAACAAATATCTTTTTGAACACTTTTTCTCAAACTTTCACATATATGCACATGCACATTCACAAAGATATCGAGACACTTAGAAATGATTTCCTACAGTTTTCAAAATGTAAAATGAACACATATTTCATGCAAGCGCAATCCTTCAGGATAACTGTGTTGACAGCCTAGCCTAACTATCTATAATATGCTAAAGTGTAGTTAACGAAGAAATAAGAAACTGAGAATATTTTACTTACTAGATATTTCCAGAGGTAGCCATGCTCTCAACAAAGGTCCTGAATGATGAGCTGAGACGAGCCGTTTGGTTGATTCATCTTTAGTGATTTTGTCGTGTGTGAGTTTCATGAAGAGTGGTGGTTTTAAGTGCGACTGCTTCTTCTGGCGTCTGGTTCCAAAGTGCTCGTTCCCAGCTTCTTCCTCAATAATTAAGTTCTCAGTGATTTTGGTAGATTCCACTATTTCCGATAGTCCTATGTAGTCCATTGATTGATTTTCCAGCGATTGAGTCTGATTTTCGGTATTTTCTCTGTCTGAAACATTTGGAAGGTAGGTGCCTTGGGATCGTATTAGTGTAGAGATGATCAGGACAATACTTATCTTCATATTGACTGCCATATTCTCCAAGGGTATCAAGGAAGATCTACTGTAATATACTCCGATACTTTATTTCAAAGAATACTTTGATGTACTATTGCGTATGTAGCTTATTAAAACCCGGCGATTTATCAGCGATCACTCTACCAAGAGGAAGCCCAGGACGTACTATTCCGAATGTTGAATTAATTGTGCTTTTATAGCAAATTTCAATGTGCAGTGAATGAGCATGAACAACTGGAGTTGGAGACTGGGTAGACGTATATAGATCGGCTCATATGCAGTGCAGTAATGTCGTAAGATACAGTTGCATCAGAACAGACTAGAGTAAATGTGTTGAGGACTGAGAACGTGATTTAATACAACCGAACCTGCCAATGCCAATACTAAGAAATACTGTCCCACGTTCCGCTCGGACAAACGTGTCTTCTGTAAGTACAGTACAACTGCATTATTTAACCCGCATACCATCAGTTTTGTTATGTAACGACTAACAACACTTCACTGCTGCTTCCCCGTGTATTTATCTTTATATACACATGCAAATGGTACTTTTTCTCATTTTCTATATTCTCCCAACTTACTATTAGTCTCTACAAGTGTCTAAGTATACTCATACTCCTACTCCTAAATATCATTCCGTACCAAATCTGCCTGGTTTCTATATTCATCCTCACCCACCACCCCCAATATAGACTTCATATACACATTAATTTAATTCAAGTAATGTTGGGCACCTATACTGATTTAAAATTTGCAACAAAAGGGAATGACGGTGCAAGAGTTTCGTTGAGTATACAGATTCCCGGATTTTTAAAACTTCTATCTAAGCCTAAGCCGCTAAGCCAACTTTTAATCATAGAACGCAGATCTTACCTTTTACGACAAACGTATACATAGACCTTTTCTTTCTAAAGAATGTAGACTTTTCCCTCAGTAGTTCTTTTCATTTGTCAAAGGAATGCATGTCTTTGCTTTTACCCACTGAACGTAGAACTTTGCTTTTCCCAAAGAATGTAGACTTTTACTTGTTTAAGTAACTTTGCTTAACCGTACTGGTACTATTATGCATGTCATAGTTTAGATTTAGAATTATTATTAATTTATGTATTAGTAATGCTACCTACGATTTGTTTGTCTCATAAACGAATCTTTTTTTAACCATGATGATCTGTAAATACCTATCTTTCCTTAATGCTAAATGCTAAAGACCCTTATAGAACTTTCACCATTACTTTCACCTATTCTGAGTAACAAGTATCATTTAACATATGGAATTAGGATACGGACGGAATGATGTCTACTGATTTCTTGCTTAACGGTTTTCTATGATATAATACTTGTAAAATTTTCTATGATACAAAAAGTTTCCTGGAAACTATCAAAAAATGACGATTTTTAGGCAAATGAAGTGTAGTACCTTATTTCTCTCATTAACATGACTTTTCTGCTTTGAAACATGAAATACACATAATATATAATATTATAAGTACTTATAGGTACATGAAGTGAGTATGCATGGGTATACATGAAAGTAAGTTTCGCTTCAATCTCAACTTGGGGAACAGCTGCATGAAAATGCATAGGGATTCACATCATGTGATGGGAAAGAGATGGAAAAAACTTTCCAACCCAATTAGGGAATAAAGAAAAGGAAAGAAACTAAAAAATCAAGACAATGCAATGTTCACAAATTCACGCGAAAAGAAACCTTCTTATTTACAGCTAAGCTGTGCTTTCGTAACTGTCATAAATAACAACGTTTTGTTTTACAAAACGTTATATGTACGTATGTATAGGTATACCCTTCTCATCATCCTCATTTGCAAAATTGCAAAATTATCGACTTCCTTTCCTTCATGCATTTTCCTTCACACAAGTAAGCAAGTGGTGATGCGATGGTATAGTGATGATGAGTGCGAATGTAAAAGTTGCTGCGTGAGTAGCTTAGTTTCGCATCTGCTATAGTCTCTTTCTCTAGTTTCTCTGTCTGTATGTCAATGCAAAGTAAAACGCAATGTCGGGATAAGCGCGAGCGGGAGATGAAATTTGGTAGGAGGCAACTGGACGGACTGACAAAGAAAGAAAACATTCATGTAGCAGTCGAGTCAAGTAGTCCTACAGTCAAGTTGTTGGTCTGCAGCCGATTTTGGCAACAATTTTGGCGTTTTCACGATTGACGATAGTTATTGTTTTACTTACATTTGACACAATTCTGACCTATAAGCTCGAAAATAAAGTTATTTTTATAATATTGACAGGTAAGTACTTTATTTATTGTTCATTATTATTACGCTTGCATTCCGTAAAAATGTTGTAAAACAAAACATCAAACATGCTATAAATTGTCCAGCTTTTGATTTGTGTCTTTGTCATTTTTATATGAAAGATGAATGATTCAGTTTCAAAAATTAGTTAAAAGTTTGTCAAATCAATTTTCAAATATTTTCAAATAAATAATTTCAAATTTTTCATCTGACAAGTTTGATTTATATGCTAGATGCTACTTGATGCTAGTGCATTACATAGTATTTATTATTATGACATTATTTTCAATGATCAATATTACCAATATTATTACATACCAACAATAACAATTATTTATGTCATTAATATTATTTTGTTAACTCATCGCAGAATGTTATGGCCAACAGAAACAGAACAGATATTAAATGTTAAAGGGCGTAGTAATGTCTAGTCGATAGCAATATCCTAAGTTGCATAAAAATATGCAGAATGTAGACTAAGAAATTTGCTTAAAAATACTATACGTAACTTAATGTTTTGATTTTGAACGTGTATATTACGTTTTATATCATTTTTAAGTTTTTTTGTATGTAACAACAGCTCAACAGATGATATGTAATGGTTATATAATATATGAAATTAAATTTTGTTTTTATTACAGGTTGACCCAGTTTAAGCAGTGATTGATATGGCACCAGTGTCGAATCCACTAAAGGCAGCAGCTTCTACAAGTAGTGACCACGAAAGAAAAAGTGCAAAAAAAAGTAGGTTGGATGATGATTATGGCAATGAGGGCAGCCCTGAATCTGAAGCTATATCTGCGAACATAAAAACTGAGAATGAGGGTAACTACCAAGAAAAGAAATATGACGACAAAGAGATCGATGGCCGAAGTGAGTCAACAAGTGAACATCGCAACGTGGGAAAGTCGTCGAAACTCAACATTATTCAATCTATAAAATCCTTCAAGGCCAATTTCGAAAGGGAAACTGATCCTGCAGTCGTGGCTCGTCGCGAAAAACAGATTGAGTACGGAAAAAATACTCCAGAGTATTCAAACTATTTGGAAGCAGTGCCAAAGTAGGTTGAGAACCACTATCAGCTATCATATAACATACAACACTATTTACTTAATAATATTTTTCATCTATTCATATAATATATAAATATATATATACATTCACTATCATAAAACAAAAGCCCCTTTATTCTATTGTATTAATTTATATAACGGTCTACTT
Organism: Tomocerus maximus; assembly: GCA_019776445.1. Classification (NCBI taxonomy): domain Eukaryota; kingdom Metazoa; phylum Arthropoda; class Collembola; order Entomobryomorpha; family Tomoceridae; genus Tomocerus; species Tomocerus maximus. Next base: position 1,184 of record JABASH010003717.1, on the reverse strand, counting down.
TAGTAAAACAAATGTAAATTGGAAAATTCAAGAATAAGCTGTTATTGTAACGTACTTATGTAAAATTATTATTAGAGCTTTCCGTCTATTTCATTTAAATGTAGTTAATCGCACTTTTTCGGTTTATTTTTTGACAAATTGGTTTACAAAAAATTCTAATTCGAAGTCATCTAATTGTATTGTATCAAATTATATGTTTGTTAATGGATTGTATTTTATTTGTTACAGAATGACTCGCCAAGGTTTTATGCCTAAGACTCCTAACAAATACAGAAAGTACAGCCGTAGAGCTTGGGACGGATTAATACGCCAATGGAGGCTAAATCTTCATTGTTGGAGCGATATGCCATTAGAAGACTTGGCTTCTCATGGTGAAAGCAAACACGATGATTCCTTCTGTTCTGAAGACACAAATATTTCAACCTCAACGTCGTCATCTATTGCGGATGCCTTCAATTTTGGTATGGGATTAGCATCGAGTTCCAAAGAAGATATGAAGTCAGCCTCACGATGCGGATCCATCTCATTTCCAGAATGTGACGAGGATGTTGATATGAAACCAAACGCCGAAGATGTGAAAATCAAAATAGAACCTGAATTGCCTGAGAAAGACATAAAAAGTACGGATGAATCAGTTCCAGATGCTGATAAAGAGGTCGAGAGTCAAGAGTCTATGTTAACAAATCTTGAGTCAGGTATCAAAGGACGGCAAGCCCAGCTAAAGTCAGAAGTTGATGTACCTAACACCTCTTGGGCAGATGAAGTAGATGAGTATTTGGCAGCAGAAGGCATGATGCTTTAGTCCGTAAAATCTGTTTTCAACAGTTCTGTACAATATAAATAGGTATTTTATTAAAGTTACTAATGTTTTTTACTCTTGATATTAGTATTATTCGTGTAGATTATTTAGGAAAACCTTTAATGGTAAGCGTTGAATTTTATTTGTGTAGTGTGTACCATAATTTCTGTAATGTACGTTGTATGTATTTATTTCGAAATTCATTGGAGTTTTCAAGTTGATGACGTCTGTTTATGTCACTGATTATATTTAAATTATATCTACAAACAAGGCTACAAATATGTAATGTATTTCCTGCTCACGTTTCAGTTCATGTGTATGTATATTCATTAATTAATTACGTGTAATACAAGTAGCTATATAATATAGCTATAATATTTTATTA
>JABASH010003716.1:0-15776 GCA_019776445.1 Tomocerus maximus | reverse complement strand
GAAACGTTGACATCTGAAGTTTCAGGGTTAAATACCAAAGCATAAAAAACATGTTTTTACCTACATATCACGGCTCTGGTTATTACTCCTACATTATTTCTGGTATGTATTATGTAATTTACCGCATTTACGGCATGCGACATCAAAAATTAATTAATGGCATGCAGACTTTATACTCTGCGTATCTCTTCCTTCTTAATAGTAAACATATTTTTTACATAAAAGGAAAGCAACGTTTTTAAAAAATTTAAACCTGTTTTGCCAATTCAAGGGCCTCAAAAATTTTAAATGTGGAGGCTAATTTTCAAATTTTTTCAAGAATTTTGATAAAAGAGTGATAGTTTACGTTTGGGCAATTTGTCTGAGCATTTTTCATTCAATCGTATAAACTAAGTTACATAAGTTGAAATCAGAATCTTGTTCCCTATGCTGTTGCCTATATGTGACATGTTTTGTAGGGTCCTCTGACTCCGTGGTGATCTATAATGTGAAGATGTCTCCTAGCTTCCCTCATTATCGTTTTGCCACACTTTTTTGCAATTTTCACTTACAGTCTTTTCGAAAGATTTCTGAAATCCTTCAAATCTTATGCATGGGCTTTTCGTTTACAATAACCTATTTTCCCTAAAGCCCAAAATTTTTCAATTAGGCCATTTATTGGCCCATTTAGAGTATTTTCACCCTTTTTAACGAAAGCAATGCCTTTCTCTGTTAATCAGTCGGTAACAGATCACTTGTAATAACAAGTGGCCATATTCGTCCACAGAAACATATCAACTTTATTATGGTATTTTTCAACAAATGGGAGTACTAGCTTCTTCAGACATTCATCAAGGTATATATTTCCATTCATATTACCATGTGTTATGAATGGGAAAGAGCAATTAGTCAATTCGTACAGGCATTGCCACACAAGGCATTTTTTGAACTCCTGTTTAGTTTTTCACCAATTTTTTTCTGCCACCAAAAACTTGTCCCTTCAATGATAAAATTTAGTCCTAGAAACATTGCTGGGGTCGACGGCTACATATGTTTCATCGTCAATAAGCGGAACTTTCCCCGGACATTTTTTTTCATAAAGTTTTTGACAGTTTGTCTTTCTAATTTTTTCTTGTCTTTCGGTATACTTTGGTATGGTTTGTTTTCTATAGGATTTGAAGCCCAATTTATGGGCTTTAATTTCATGGAAATAGGATTGACTTATTTTCAATTTTTCAGCTGCTCGTCTCTCCGAAAGGTTGGGAGTCGCGAGAAGCGTGTTTTCGATACTTTTTAATACTCTTGGGGTGGATAACTTTGCAGGGCAACCCAGATGTTTTGATTTCTCCCCGGATCCAGTTTCTTCACACTTTTTTTAATATATAACCGATTTTTTTCCTATTTATTCCTTCCTTTACAAAATGTTGACGAGTTTCTTTCATGCTACCTCCAGAATGCTCTTTGAAGAAATGGCAAACCCGTTTTTCGAAAGACTCGGACATTTAAATTAATAACTTTGAAAGTTATTTAGGGAGAGATTCCAATTTTTAGCAGCAACTGGCCATGATATTAGTCTATAACTGGTTAAATTTTGGTGCATTACTACCGAAATGCCACGACATAAAAAATGTTCAGACAAACTGCCCAAACGATTTTGATGAAAATTTTAAAGATAAATCACTAATGCGATTCTAAGAAAGGAACACATTTAAAAAAAATTGACTAAGGAAAAATTGAGTTGAAGTCGGGTGGATTTTCTGATGTCAGTTTTAGACTACTTTTTATTTTCAAAAAGGAGTCTAAATTTTTCGCCCTTGGTTGTATGTATGTTGGATGACTCATTTCGCGAACACACAGACAGTCAGACAGATTGGGCATTTTTATAAAGTTGCTCAAGAAACGCAACTTAATAAGTGATTTTAATACGGTTTTAGGCCAAGACGATTACAATTTCAATTGTAACACTTGTATGGATACTACATTCAATATACAATAGAGTTTTACTATGTTTGATTCCAACCAAAGAATGGACTGGTGGATGGCAATCATGGATTGAATGGGCATCAACAGAAGCTTGTTGTCTTTATCAGGCCGCATGCGAATCAAAACAGAGTTCTCGGTTGAACTCATTTAGTTTCTTAAGCTGGCCATTAAAAATTTGGTCAGTTACCTACCTTGTTTTAGATACTTATGCCTTTATGGTATGGGATTTGTTGCTACTTATCACATTTACGTCATCATATTATACGTATAAGTGCTGTAAACATTTTTCGCGTGTCTTGGAACTCCAAAAGAAAGATATCGTTAAGGTAAGCGAAAGTATTTCCATGAACACACTGACATTTGCTTAGCAAAATCCTTGTAAGAACCTATAAAGCCATTGGACATAAAAATACTGTGAATCATAACAACAAAAAATTGATAACTTTTGGCTGAAATAGTATTTTCCAAAAATAGAAATAACCTTTTGAGAACAATGAAGCTGTAAAGTAAAATGGCCTCTCTGCAATTTCCTTAGGTATTCTTATCGTTATGATAAATAACAGAGTAAAAGCTAACATTGAAATTGTTTGTTCCCATTCTACCCCATACTATATTCTGGAATTACCACGAAAGTGTAAATTTTTTTGTTTACACATCTTAATTTCACGGCATCTTACTCAAGTACTCTACTGGGTATTTAATTTATAAGGATATAAAATATAAATACTAATGTGCTTACTATTTTCTTTTAATCTACAGGTTACAATTCAATACAACTACACTCGGAAAGTAACTGATCTAATGAATTCATTTGCTGGAAACTTGGCAGCTGCCAACATTGCTTGGATATTGACAGCATTTCTTTTTCATATATTTTTATTGAAAAAGAATGATGATGCGATTTATTCAATTTCATACATCGGAAGAGTTATTTTAGCCACATTATTTTTGATCATCGCTGGGGAAGCCAACCGTAAGGTATCGTACATTGCTTCACTAAGTATTTGCTATTAACTGCAGTTGGTAATGAAAGTGACAACGATGGATGCGAGGTAAGAGAACAAATTTCAAGAAATGCTTAAATTTTTATCCTCGGGAACAAATTTCTAATCCACAGAAATTTTTGAAATGAGTTTCCTAATTTTTGTGACAAAATTATGAGGAATCCAAAAATTGTTCTGTATCATTGGTACTGATTTGGAGAGAATAAATGCGGTTTAATTTCAGATTTGTTAAATGAATTACAGGCAAATGGACTGCAGAATTGGCTGTTTTCTTACGAAATGGAAGAGTTGGGTAGCGAAGATAATCAGGACATGACAAGTGATCATTCTATACGAAAAATACTATTGGCCAATTTATTGAAATGGGACAACTTCAGAAAGGAAATAGGTCTGGGCTGTGGATCTCTGTTCATCATTTCGTATAAATTCATTGGAATGGTAATTATCAATTTAATGATTTAAAATTACATTCAATACCTATAGCACTTGACACTAGTGTGATGAACAATTGTCGATGTCGGGGTCTATGTGAAGCCCACTTCGCACGTATCCTTTCACAGTTAACTTATCTTGTGAAATATGTTGATCAATTTTTTGTTTTCAGCTGGTCAGCATATTTACCACTTACGTAATACTTCAGATACAATTCTACAACAGCAACAGCACTGTGGAGCATACTGAGTTACGGAATATTATTCAAAAGTATGTGAACCAAAGTTAGCAGTCCGAAGATTTCAAAGCTTTCGATGTATCTACGACCACATAAAGTTGTTATTTGGGGGCTGATTAAGATGTAATACTGCTTACGCAAAAAATCGTAATTAAAGTTTTCGAATCCCAATCCATTTCAATTGTCAGTTAATAAAATAAATGACAAGTATACGTTACTAAAATAAATACAACATTTTTGAACAAAAATTGTATACTTTATTTATCTATTTCCATATAAAAATCCCGATGTCCATGTCTCTGGTTATGATTATATTCTCATTATTGAAAATGGATTGAATGGGGACGCTTTTGTAATATTCACTTACCATTTGAGTTGGGAATAGGATTCAATTATATAGCTAAAAGAACTGAAGTCTTGCATTTGAATATGAATATATAACATATGAATAGCTTTTCATTTAGTAATTGCTTTATTTTCAGAGAAGAACATAGAAAAAGGAAATTATATACAGTCATAATATGATGACTGACAGCTATTGACAGAATTGAATAGTTGTGAGCGACTGGACATTCAAAATTCAGTGTAAATATAATTATGATAAGTATACAATTAAAAAATTTCATCATGACGATTTATCGTGACAACTTTGAAACGAAAATACAATTGTTTTACCTGCACTAGCAAATGAATACATTGCTTCGTTCTTCGAATCGAAATGGTAATTGCATGTGCATTTTGTTTTCAGAACCTCATTTTCGAGAAAAATTGAAACTGGAGCATAACATTTCGCACAAATTTCTTTTCGTTTTAGTCTTATTTATTGAAGTGGTATTTAATAAATATAGAGAACATATTTGATATAAATTGATCACGTTTAAACTACACTTAATATGTATCTGTATAATAAATTACGCGTAATTAATTTTAGTGGAAGAGGATAATCAAAAAATTGATCTTGAAATTTAATATAATAAACCTACACTAACTAAGGACAGAAAACCAAAAGGAAATGTAAAAATTATTCGAAATCATACTCATCGAAATTAATTTTCCTTGTTTCCATCCAATAGGCAGTGGATGATAGAGGCCACAAAGTATTAATTTCGCCATTTTCGCTCCTGTACCAAGAACCACAGTCGGAATTACCTATTAAATTAAATTAAATAAATATTTCCAAGATCTAATTGACGCGTTTCAATATTGATCCAGTCATTAATATCAAAAAAATCATAATTTTTAGAAAATTATATGGCATTTTTCTGCAAATGGTAGTGATTACCCCAAACTGTCTTCTTCATATTCCGTTTTAATCGGTACATGAATTCGTCTTCAACAGAAGGCTTTACTGTGATACTTTTAGCTTGTCTTTTAATTGTTCCCTTGATAACAGCCATTATAAAATCTACTTGACACTCAATATGGAAAATTACGGAGTTGTGTCCTAGACCCTAATAAAGCAAACAGAATTTTAATGAACGTTTTATTTCGTTTGTTAATAATTGGAAGACAAAATCGGACTTGAGAATTTCGAATGTAGAGTAACGTAGATGAATATTATTATTCTTTACAGTATTTGGTCCCAAAATGTAGAAGAAATTGGGAAGGTTACTTGAAACTATTCCTTTATAATGTCGCATTGGCTTTGTTTTCCATGAATTAATAATATCAACACCATCCTTTCCGTAGATTTTCATTGGCAGGAAATAGTCTTGAACTCTAAATCCAGTGGCTAATATGAGAACCTAGGAACATTTACAATTTAGTTTAAAATCAAGAATATTTTTATTACTTTGGTGGAAAATCATTAAATAGCATACATCTATTTTCTGTCTATTCCCATCCTTGGTGATGATTGAATCGTCAGTTACTTGATCGATGTGAATACTATGAACTGTTACGTGTGATTTCCTCAAAGCTGGATAGTAATGTTCAGATTGGTTCACTCTTGTGCATCCAAAGGCATATTTTGGAGTTAGCACACGGATAAGCTCAGGATTATTAGGAATCTGTCTATTTCTATGAAAACGACCGATTTTTTGAGCTGTGAGGCAGAAATTCAAAATATTTCAGTTTTGCAAATGTAACAGAACAGTTAGAATTTAGGATTCCTACCAAGACGACTTGGAATACTGTCGTGATGAAATACAGGGTGGGTCAGTTCGTATGAAATGAAAATAAGATATCTGCATAACACCATGAATATTGGAAGGTAGGCAAATATCCATTTGAAATAAGCTGGAAATTCAAATTGGATCCGGGGCACAACCGAAGCGGGTTTCCTTTGATAAACGTGCAGTTCTTTGACTTTCTCCACAATTGCTGGGATGATTTGAATGGCACTTGCCCCACTCCCAACTATGGCAACAATTTTTGTTTTGTCTAAGTCTACGGATGAATCCCATTGTGCTGAATGGAAGTAGGGTCCCTTAAACGACATAAATTCTTCTGGGATATTAGGTTCTCGAAGTGCACCACATCCATTGATTCTGTATTTAACATTGAATTTGCTGAAAAGGATCTTTTTTTTTTACTTCAAAATAATATTAACTCACAAGATGTCAAAAGCCATTTCCTGCTCTTTGTTACCACTTGTAGATGTATTTACATAGGAAACTATCCATTTTTTTAGGTCGTCATCCCAATACAATGTTTTAACTACCGTGTTAAACTTTACATGTGAATAAACATTATACTTTCGGGCAACGTTTCGCATGTAAGCCAAGATTTCCAACTGTGAAGAATAATTCTCTGACCAATCTAATCAAACATCAAACCGGAGTTGAACTTTAGCTAAAATAGGTTCACATCTTCAACACAAAATTATGTAGTATCTACCAAAAGAAGAATATATTTAATAAATACATACTCGGATTGTTTTCAAAACTAAAGCTGTACAAATGACTGAAGACATCACATGCGCAACCAGGATACGTGTTAACGAGCCAAGTTCCTGAACAACAAAGGAAATTAAGTGAATATAATATTATCAATTAAATTATATTTTTTACAATATCAACCATACTATTTACGAAGTATAAGAGACTATTGAGGACTCTTCTAACTACCAAAAAAGATACTAATTATATCTTCACTAGGCCACCAATTGTGACTTTGTGACTCAGTTTTGAAAGGTTGGCATCCCGCAAGCATTGGCTTAATACGCGCTTGCGCATTGCTGAATTTGTGGAGTTATTCCATGGCATAGGACGAACATGCTTACAAAAGAACACGATTATATATAGAATAAACAAAGTAATACCTCCGACATCTTCGTTTCGCTCAAATATTGTAAAGGATTTTATTTTTAATTGTTCTTGCAGTTGAACAGCAGCGCAAATTCCAGAGAAACTGTATGAAACCAATATTTTTTTTAAAAAAATAAACGAATTATTGACCTAAAATGGACATTTATAAAAAAAATTCAAGTTCTTTCGTACCCAGCTCCAATAATACCGATGTCTGGATTTGTGCCCTTCTCAACGTAATTGATGTAAGCTGAAGCTGTGAGTTTCCTAGATTTTGCTTTTCTATACATCGCGTAGTTAGGTATGCTACTTATGCTTTGCTAAAATTTGATAAAATGATGGTTATCCCAGTTCACAGTCAACAGTTAGGTATACTGTTTACTTGGAAGGAAAAGGTAACAGCAATAAATGCAAATATTAGTAAAACTCATTGCCGGACAGAATCGATATATCGATGTTAACATTGAAAAATGCGGAGTAACGCTCACGAAATAATAAACCATGTACAAATGGATGTAAAAAAAGTTGCGGAAATACAGATTAGAAACACAAAATATTCGTAAAAGTATGAAATTATTCGTAAAAGTACGAAAGCATTCGTAAAATATAATGTTTTGCAATGTTATGTAGTGTTTTGCAATGTTATGTAGTGTTTTGCAATGTTATGTAGTGTTTTGCAATGTTATGTAGTGATTTGCAATATTATGTAATGTTTTGAAATGCTATGTAGTGTTTTGCAATGTTATGTAATGTTTTGCAATGTTACGTAATGTTTTGTAATGTTATCGTTCAAGAGATTACTGTAATCCTTTTAGTAATGTTCTTGAACCTTTTTTGTTTCGAACAAGTCATTACGCGATGTTGTGCGATGAATAGAACCGACGTTACATTGGTTTTTAGTTCCTTAACCCTTCCCCCAATCAGGGGGTGTGATCGATTTCAGGGGGTGTGATCGATTTTGCCCATTTTCAAACTCGACCTTACAAATGACCCCTAAATGACACACAAGAAGTTTCAATTGATTTTCTCAAACCGTTCTTGAGTTAATCCGTTTGCAGACAGACAGACAGACAGATTGGGCATTCCCATAAAGCTGCTCCGCAACTTAATAATAAATAAGGAACATCAAATGTTATGTTGGTATGCATTCATGCATTACCCATTATTCATATAATCATGTAATTATTTTTATGTTGTCGATGTCAAAACATTCATTCAAATCACATGAATCTTATATGAAAGCAGAGTTTATTATCGTTCTGTTTAGTAAATTGAGATTATGGCCCATAATTTATACGACCATCCTAGTCGAGTTGCTTATTTCCATATAAATCGTTTTTAATTTTGTTCATTCATATAACGATGAAAGTGAGTGTTTTTAACCCTTGAACGCATTGATTTGGTATATTGAGTTTGTATATTATTGAAGGAGACTAAGAAGAGTGTCATATAAAATCATGTGTAATATTTAAAGATATTACATGCCCGTTAAATTTTATGTTAAAATAAGTTAAGGTATTGTTATACTTATTACTAAAATCATAAAACTGATGCAATATGTAGTTTTGAGAATTCCGTACAATTAAACTTAAAAAATGTACTACGCTACATATGAGTATTACCACGTATCAATACCATGCAATCCGTTAGAATAAGAACGTGAAAAAGGAACAAGCAAAAAAGGGACTCCTTTTATTTTTACTTTTCCCTTTTTACTATATTTTTAACGTTTTTACACACATTAGTGAGGAAAAGTAATATTGGGTTTACTATATATTCAGAGACTTATAAGGACTCATGGATTTATGCAGAAAAATTATTTTTTTAGGTGCCACATGGATGCTACAGTTTTTAAATCAACGTCGTCCATTTCTGAGATTAGCTTTATGCTGTTATCAGATAGGAACAATACTCGGACAGAAAAATTGTGGTGACTGGATGTGATTGTCAACTGATGGACATTCCTTGCTTATTTATTTTAAAAAAGTTTAATAAAATCGTAATGTGTAACAATTAATTCAGGATACCGTGCCGCAAAATGAAATATAAGACTGAGATGAAATATTTCATTCGTTGAAAAAGAATCTTGAATTCCCACGTTTTTTAACGAGTGTAATATAGCATCCAGAGTTTTGATAATAGTCTTTTCTTGTGTTAAATGAACTCGTACTACTTCCTGTAGGAATGGGTTGATAGAAATGAATTGCAGCTCTTTATTAATCTTGAACATGGAATGATTCCAGAGCAAATTATATGCAGTATCATATAGAACGCCTTCGTTCGTCTGGCAATTTGGAAATCCAGCAATTATCTTTTGAATCAGCGACATCGGAATATTTTTTTGGCTCAGAAAAGCTGTAATTTTCATGACATCTATTGCAAGTCCACCCACTGCTGATGTGTCTTGAATTTTTTTGAAAGTTGAAAGCCATGCCGAGTGAAATGAATATTCAGATGTATTTGGTGACTGGAATTCTATTACTTTCCGCATATCTTCATCCAAAAGGGAAAATATGTTTTGGAATTTATTTTCCAATCCGTTGTCTTCAAAATGTATCCTCATGTAGGACAGCGCTTGCTGCAAGACTAACGGGAAACATGAAAGTCTTTCACAAAGTTTTTTCGAAAGCAATAAATTTGCAGTGTCATCTTCTGGAATATTAAGGGAATCCCTTACTAGCTGAAGAGCATCGTCCAACGGAAGTAAATCCAAAGATACTGGTTCTCCTTTATTCCCAAAATATTCTTTCACAGAACGATTTCTTGAAGTTATGATAACAAAAGGACGCAATTTCTTTGGGTGTTGTTTTGAAGAAATGCTTGCCAAAATTTGCAAAATTGGTTCTTCATACGAGTCCAGATTATCAAAAATTAAGATGCATTTGTTGTTGAAAACGATTCTGTACAGGTCAGTTATCAAATTGGATAATGTTTTTTGTTCCCCTGATAATCCAATTATTGGGATTTGGAATTGGGTGGCCAGTTTTCGGAAAGATAATATTACCGAATCTGCAGTGGCGGCATTTATCCATATGCAATTGAAATGTTCCATTTTTTCTTTACTTCGTTTAACAAATTCTTTTGCCAGCTCAGTTTTCCCAATGCCGCTCATTCCAGTAATCACCGCGAACCGCAATGTTTTTTTGGAAACGCATTCTTGATAGATACTTTGTATTGTTTCTAATTCCATTCGTCTTCCACAGAATTTATTTTTCGATGGTTGTAAATCGAATAAGGGGAATAATATGTCATTTAGTTGAATTTTCTCAATTCCCCTTCTAGTGCTATTATCACCACATGCTTTATCCAAACCACGTCCAGTTTCAAATATTGGCATAGCTACTTATCTTGACACTGGTAAATATAATATTATTATTAGTTATTTTATTGATCATTGATCGACATTTCAAAAGAGGTTACATTCCGAAATACGTTAATAAAAATTTGACATCTCTGCAGTCCATTAAGTGATTAAAGTGATTATACATACATACACATACTAAAATTTAAAGAATAATGACAAAAACGCCTTTAAAATGAAGTGGACACAGAATTTCAGAATATATTTTACGTGTGTAGTTAAAGTATTTGATTTTCTTAATCCACTGTTTAATGATATTATTTCAATATTTAGATTTGTCACTACAACATTCATTGTATGATGTAAATAAAAATACAAATGCCGTAAGGCAGGGCAATGAAATAGGCACCTTTTTCCTGACCAAAAAGGCAAAAAGCCGCCGTTTTGCTGCCATTTTGGGGCCCTTTGAACATCCTTGGATAGCCGCGCTAAGATTAGAATTAATTAAAAATAATTGAAATTCGTATGTTTCAGGTGTAAAAATTATATTTCGTGACAATAATATTACTATTATATTGTCAACTTGTAAAGTGCACAGGAAGATTGGAAAAGCCAATAATTAATTAACATACGCGTACCCGTGGATGTTCAAATTGCCCCCAAAAAGGCAAAAGGGCACCTTTTTGCTAATTTTGATAGGCAAAAAGGTGCCTAATGCCTATTCGATGCCCTGCCGTAAGGCACGCTCGTTCCAAAGTTCTGTACCCATCAATCAAAAAATACATGCTACGATTGAAAGGGAATAAAATATATACATAAATTAGGTAACTATGAACAGTCCTTGTTAAAGTAAACCCTTGTCTTGGTTTTAAAAAAAATTAAAAATTGCATTTGAGAATTTTTGATGTAGGTACCTACCTATTTATAGCATACTATACTAGATCTATACACATCAAGTATATGGGTAGGCTTACCGGAAAATGAAACACAGTGCAGTGGCGTTATCTTTGCAATTTCTATCGGCAGCCGAATAAATGTATAACATAAATCAAATTTAATGAAATCGTTTAGAGAAATTACACAAGGTTCTCTGGAAATGGCTTATTCACTAAAGACTACAATGTGTTTGAAATGATGCATGTTACAATTTGCATGTTATGCAATTTGGTTTGTTATACAAGTTCAGATTAGGCTATATATATATTATTACTAGAAAACATTCCGTCCTACAAGAATACGAGGAGGTTGGAGACTTTCTTTTGAATAGTGTGGTCGATATGGTAATATTTAATTATTTTGAATAATTACAAAGACCGTTATTCGTTGTACAAAGACTAACTGAAAAATTATCTAGCCCGATGTGGTTTAGTAGAATTTTAAACTCCTTTTTAATGTATTACATTAACATATCAGTTATTCCATAGTGGAGGTATTATATTTTACTTTCCCCTATACCAGCACGCAATCAAATTGAAGGGTGGGAATATATTGAGTAGTGGGAAAATAAATACGCCTAAAAGAATTTTCAGAGTTAAGCTGTAATTTCGCTGCTATTATTATATTGATAATTTATCTTATCACTGCACATTCATAAACTAAGTGGGAGTTTTTATTATGNTAATTTCGCTGCTATTATTATATTGATAATTTATCTTATCACTGCACATTCATAAACTAAGTGGGAGTTTTTATTATGCATACTATCTGTACAATTACTATCAATTAATCACGAAAGGCCTTTGGTATTCAAATGCAGATGTATCAGTAATTTATGCAAATTCCATGCAGTCTGGTAATGGTGTCCCATCCCAGTGACAAAGCAGGCCCATGACAGACTATATAGTATAATAGTGAATGTTTCCATTTGCAAGATTGTGACTAATACATTAAATATTTTAAATAGCGGCCCGCCTTTGAAGTTTTTACTACATATTTGCATATTGTAGTTCATTTTACAACACTTAAATTAAAAAAGTACTATGCCTAATCACTATTAATTATTTTTGGCTTAGACATTAGAAAATGGATTTTGGCTATTACCAGTGTTTTATTTTAGCCGGCTTTTTTACATTTTAGCCCGCCACCTGGCTAAAATGGTCATAATGGACAAATATGGACAAAAACGGCTTTTGTGGCTAAAAATAAGAGACAAGTAATTAATCTAGTAGATTGGCAATTTTGGAATTTAACAAAGGTATTAAAATGCGGAGTTGTGTATTTCAAATTAAATTATTATTTATGTTGACCAAATAAACATTTTTAGGCAAAATACATTTTTTATATTATGCGTACATTTCTTGGTTGTTTTTAAATTGTGGTCGTTTGTAATGATAATACTAACTCTAATTACACTAGAATGTCAGTTTAAGTTTGTAATATTTATGGCAAAATTCTTTGTTTTTAATTTAAGCCATTTTGTCCAGTGGCCAATAAAGATTTTAGCCAGGTTACAAACCATTTTAGCCACTAGCCGGTGGCTAGTAAAACACTGGCTATTACATTTGGGAAAATATTATAGTTTGGAATGAACTGAGATGTTCATTGAGTTTACATTTTAATAACTTATTGACTTCCTTCAGAGTTCAGTTCCTTCTCGAAATGTTACGTAAAATAAACATTTAACGCAATATCTAGATGTTTTGGATAACGGGTCACCTGTCTAAATTGGATACATGCTAATGCTAATTCTACACAATGATGTCATTGACAATAATATGATAATTTAATATGATAAATCAATGTCAAATGCTTAGTGGTTAATGCACCTGAATAATATAGATTAACCTTTGAATTTTATTGTATACGATAAAATTTAATAAAACACTTGTGTGTGTTAGAGGGAGAGTATGATCTCTGGTATTGATTAGTAGAGCCACCTTCCCGCTCAAGCCGCGAGGGCTTACTTGCAGTTACTCCCGGAACCACTTTACTGAAGTGTACAGATTTACACGAAGAGGCTTGGTGAAGAGTAGTGAACCATGAGACGGAACGACTCAACACTGTCTCGCAACTCGATCTGGTGGGCAGTTTCAATAGGCACTATTTTTTTGGCACTTTTATCCGGCCACCGGCAGTCAGAGAGGAACCGGTACATGTGAGCCGACCGCCAGTGACCAGCACTTATTGCAGTCTACCTCAACCCACCGGGTTTAATACTTTTTTATGTTTAATCTGAAGTCTATTTTTTTGTTTACCCCAAAATCAATCTGAGTAGCGGCTTTTGACACCAGTAGACAGACACTCCCTAGTAAAGCACTTAGATGGGTGTAATTTCTGCTGATGTTTGTTAATTTAAGCCAGCGTCAGTTAATTAGCATTTTGAGTTTCAAGTATAATTGACTTAAATAACAACTTTTTTAATATTCATATCAGCAAATAAACAAAAATTGATATGTTCAACAAAATGCTGATGCAATATACACCTTAGTATTTGCGTATTATTTGAATGAGCAGGGACTTCCATTTGTTATTTGTTGCTTAAAATCAATCATATTGTCAGTCATAAGTCATAACAATTATACTCTTTGCTATCATTGAACTCTAAAAATCGGCTTTGGCATTGATAAGATAATCTAAACAGCTATTCATGGGTGTTATTCATACCACGGATTGTAGCAGAAATTGGATGACAAAATTCAGAATCTTTACTTTACATTTACCATTTTTATTTTTAGAAATTTGTTTATTAAGCCATTTTATATTGTTTTTCATCATTAACTGATTTATATCATGTAAATAGTGAAACTACACCAACGAAGCAAACTTTGTGTAGCATCTATAAGCTATGTAAGTGCATAATGATGGTTTTCAGTTTTCGATTTCATGAATACTAGTTATAAATTATACAAGTTATAAATTGTAACATATTTATAGTACCTACTGTGTGCTAGAAAATTGCGATGGTTAACATAATATTATTAGTATTACTGCAATTCCATCATACCACGTATTCAAACTAAACTGGTGCGTTATTGAATGCTTATGAAATGACGCTATTTCTGATGTGGTAGAATTGTTCGTATTATAAAAGCTTTTAAGAATTTCCGTTTGTCTACTATTATAGTATTCCGATCAAAGAAAAACAACTTCTATTAAACTAAGGCTTATTATGTTACGGAGTTCAAATAGGAAATTTCATTTAATGACAAGGTAAAATTTAGCAACAATTAATTGGCATGCAAATCTTTTTAGCGAGTATTTCTCTTGTACTACGTATATTAAATATGCATTTGTCATTTTCTCCCAAAAGTAGTAGCTTTGTGATTAAAAGTTTTATTATTGCTTCAATACGGTGTAACTTTAAACATAAGTTTCAATGATAAGTATCATAATTACATCTTACGCGCACATGAGGCTTTTCCTTGGCATGTTTTATACATAATCTAGACAAATAAAATTGCAGGGTACTACTTTTTTGTCCAAGCCACGTATAATAGTATTCCAACTAATACTTTATCTGGTCTAAAATAAACTATTTTAATTATTTATTAAAAATGAAAATGGTTTCAAGTTTCAACCAAAACCTTTCTACAAAATAAAATATGCCAAGAAAACGCCTTGTATGTGCACGTAAGATATAATTATCATTGAAACCTATTTTTACAGTTACGCCGTATTGATGCAATATTCAATTTTTAATTACAATGCTGCCACTTTTGTGAGGAAATTGACCAAATACATATTTGATATACAAGAGAAATACTCATTGAAAAGGATTTGCATGCCACTTTTTTGTAGAAAAGTTTTGGTTAAAGCTATTTGCATTTTTAATAAAGTTCTAGATGGAATACTACTTATTATACATGGCTTGGACAAAAATACAGTATCCTGCAATTTTATTTGTCCAGATTATCTATAACCATCGCCAACTCTGGCATTGTTTCTAAAGAAGCCCAACATTAGCTCAAAAGACCTACTGTCCCAGAGGATGTTTTAACATTCAGTGTGTGGGGATCTCTTGAAATAAATTACTTATATTGATGCCATTTTAGTTCTGTTCATCGTAGAATATCGTGGAATAAGAACCAAGATTATGTCTTGGGAGTGCCATGTCTTGATTTTTGGCTAAATTGGGTAAAAATTTTTCAACAATACGAATCAATACTTTTTTGATTTGGTATTTTACTACTTATTTTCTTGCTAAATTTTAAAACTTTCTTCTCAATGTAAATTGAATATATTTTGGAATTTTTAAGTCACATTTTCACGGTTATTAATATTATCCTGGGGCTTTTGTGAAAGGGTTTTAAAAGGGCGTTGTGTCATTAATGGCTTGTTTCTTGAATAGATCATGGAAAGGAAAATATAGAAGTGGAGGATCTATTTGGGTCTAGGTCGTCTGTTATTAGTGTGTTGTGAATTTATCACTGTTGCCAACTTAACGGAGTCGACTTAACGTTTGAGGAGAAATTACAGCCGTAATATTCTATTCTTTAACTTCTACTTTAAACATTGACTTCGCAGAAAATTCGATCAAAATGGAATTCCAAAAGTTTTTTCAATTCTTCATTTGGGTTTGCGTTGCGAAGATTAGCGACTGCATCCCGTTGGTATACAGGAATTGTGACTTCAACATGATCACATTCCCTAAT
>JABASH010003715.1:0-15776 GCA_019776445.1 Tomocerus maximus | reverse complement strand
ACAATACTATTGTTATCTTAGTATCTAGGCTGATAAGCCCGAGTGAAAACGCATTTTACTCTTTGTAAAATACCCGAACAAAGATGAGTAGAGTGGTAGAGTACTAGCTAGTATTTACTTAATTTACTATCCACTTACACCGTCTCCTTTAACGCCAACATTTCCGATCAATACCCTTACTGTATGTCCTTTATTAATCCATTTTTTGACATTTTTGACTTTCGATAAGACATCATTATCCGATGTGGTGCTTCTCAATATCAGAGTTTTAATATCCTTGGATTTGTCTTTGTCCCTGTCCTCTGAGGAAGCTGTAAATAGAAAACAAAGCCGCATTTGAGACCAGGTTAGATCCTAGCACACTTGAAAACTGGCTAGAATATTATAACTAATAATGTAAGTAAGTAATCTGGGATCATATATTATTTGCGATGATGACCTGGGATGCATTTTAGCAGGAACTCATCACATACTCGGAAGCCTCAACATTTCCAGGGGGTCAAACCCACCAAAATCGAGAAGAGTCTAAAATCCCCCCCTCCCTGGGCCCGTAAGAACGAGAATTTTTTCCGATTTGAGGATACAGGCAGTATAGGAAAACCGCTATTAAACATCATATGAGCGATATAAAACGGTATCGCGTTTTGCGCCATAGTTTTATTATATTATTTTTTTTCAAGTGCCAAATTGAGTTCAAAAGCCCCAATGTCAAGCCCCGAGACCCCGTTCATTATGTCATCAATTTTTATCCGACACTATCGCGCGAAGCGCGGAATTTTTTAGCTAATTTCATAAATAGACTCTGGTTTTTGACCCCCGGGACCCTTAAGAGATCCCCAGCTTCGCTGTGGGTCTGTGGTGTGGGGGTTAAATTTTCCGAGGATTCTAGAGGGGGTCAAAACCGGACTTGACCATAGGGGTTTCGGAGAGCATAATGATTACGACGAAAGTTAAGGATAATAATTCCTTCCCATACGGATTAAAATAATTTGAGATATAATATTGGCTCGACTTCAGCACAGTAGACCAGCAGAACCAGACCAGGACACCGACCACCGGAGAGCAGTTTTCGGTGACCACCAGGCTAAAATGGCTAGCCGGCTGGTTGAATTTCTGCTAGCCAATGACCAAAATGGCCAAAAATAGAAATTACAGCCTTGTCATATGAGCTGAGAAAAGTCATGCAACCTCGATTTCAATTCCTGGGACTGGGGCTCCTGCCTGAGTACTCCCTGAAAGTACTGCCATACCAATCTTTGATTGCTCGGTGACCCGACATTCCTTAGGAGTTAAGCCCGACGTATCATGAGTGCCCAACCAACGGTTGGGGTCGGGATAAGAGGAACACAGACCAATATTTACTTTACCTGAATGACAACAATACAGACTAAGCGTACATTTTTTTGGTTTTTTCATAGGAATGACTACCTTGGCCCTCGTTTAAAGGAAATATTAAAATTACTTCGAAAATTGGATGGTAAAATAACTGAAAAAATGAATTGAAACATTCATTTTAAATTGCATGTTTTAGCGGTTATGTTGGGAAATTGGAAAATACATGGTCGGGTGTTAAATTAGGGCATCAGAAGGAACTAATGGTACGTCGGGACTTCCTGTCAAGGATACCTGGTACTTACATATTATTTTAGGCTTACACACATTTATTAGGCTTGTCCTCCAGTAACTTGGCGTTTGATATCAACTTAAAGACTTTTTTATCAGTCTTAGTTATTCCTGCTGGATTGTCTATTTCTGTGAGCTTAAGAGTTTTCTTCTTAGCTATTTTGTTTGCTTCTTCCATTGTAACTACTGTGATGCTGCCAGTTTCTGAAAGTAGCATTATTTTAGGAACATCTACAGTTTTCGGTTTTTTATTTCCTTTTAGTTTCTCGGCTTCTAATTTTGCGATATCGGATGCCGATGTCGATGAAAACCTTCTAAAAAACAAAATAAAAAATATTTTATTTTACCAACTATAAATGATTTTTATTTTCTAAGATTACCATCTATAATATTACTAAAGTCATAATATAATCCGCAACTAATTGTCCAGTTGTCCAACTACGAACAGCCCAACTCCTGAACAGACAATATGTACAAGAACAGTAATTTTTTAGATTAACAAGATGCCTGTTTCATGGCTTACCGAGAACTAAAGTTTCTATTGAAATCGGTAACTGTTAAACCAAGAGAAGTTTTTAAAAAGGTGTGGGCATTGTCAAGTAATTCCAGTTTATTAACTCCATTGGGAATCCTAGGCAGCTGTTGCATCCTCAAAAGAGATCTTAGTAAGTTACAGCTACAGCTAGCCATTTTTTAGTTAAATTGGAAAATAAATGTAATATTGTTGGTTAATGGCCTGTCGTTCGCACTGTTAGATTAGAACTACAAGATCCGATAAAATTATATTCAAAACGTCACATTTTCATCTTGGTATTCTTAATATTGCTTTAAATTTTGTCTTTCAAGGCTGATACGAAATTAATAACAATTATTACACAATTTATGTGATTCGAATTTCGAATACGAAAGTTCATTTCATTTTCGTTCAGCCTAGCTAAACAACGTGAGAATTTAATTCAAACGCAACTTTTTGTCTCCCTCCACCACTTGCCCACTGCTGCGCATCATATGAATACATAATTAATTTGGAAAGGATTTCTGGTCTGCAGACCAGTCTGTCTCTGTCGTGACGTCTGTGTCTGGCTATTCTTACTGCTGCATGCTGCTGCGTTAAGAATAAAGCGATCGAAAAAATTATGATGAAAAATAATATAAACATTATAAAGTTACCAATTCTTTGAAAGTTTATTATCTAATTTGTAAATTGTAATTAGTTGTAAATTGTAATCCGTAGTTGGCCAATGATTTTCTACTTTCTTCTACTATAGACAGAGTTTTTAACGTAAAAGTTAAAAGTTACATTTGCATGCAATGCATTAATTCTGTAGTTATAATGCTTTGTAATACATTATTATTTTGTACTGTAATTTCTTAGTTCACAATGTTTAGTCATATTAATTATTGCCCATTTTTAATGATTAAAGCCCAAGAACTCTCTTAAGCTGGCTATATATGCGTGATTCGAGATATTAACTCTAAAATAACTTTTAATTGCATATTGAAAACATTGCATTGGCCATTATCATATGAAATCCGCCCGGAGTTTAAAATTTTCATAAAAGACCATTCTTCAGAGAATCAAATCTCACAAAACATGTCCGCTGACCACACATGCAACTTCATGATCGGCGATCAGGAAGGGTTCGATGTTTCAGCGATCCGATCCGAACCCGATCCGAACCTTGGCTCAGTTGGCTCGGATCGGATCGCTTAAATTTTTGAATTACAGCAACTCGGTCCAGATCGGATCGCTCAGTCGAAGTTGCATGTGTGCCGCTGACTGAGTGTATTCCACAATCAGAAAACTCATACTCATAAATTATGACACAAAGCTATAATATCCTTAGTTCTTATCTTAACTTCAAGACATTTCTTTCCCAAAATAAAAATAATTCTACCCACGACACGACGCACACCATAAATGTACAAGTCAAATTGGGATTTGGATATACCAAATCACAGCTTAGTTATTTGAAATGAATTAATTATATAACTAATAATATACAAAGTATTTAATTGCATTGCAAACTAGATATAAAATATAAATAAATAGACATACATGCAGATTAGACTTAGATATAATGTGCAAATATCGGCTGTGGCAATAACTTATTTTTGGATTTTGGATGAAGAAGGCCACGATTTTGACTGATCGCAGTATTTTTTATTACTTGCCTCAAAAATCCCCTGTATTTATTGCTTTGAAAACGAAAGGGCAGCAGCCATTCTTAATGGACGAACTGGACTTGTATCTTCAGCACTGGCAGAATGTGTTGGTTTTCTAGAAGAACTATATTGGCCTTTACGAGGAAACGACGCGGTTGGTACTTTTGTTACAAAAACGTTTGACTTTGATGACTTTGCAGGAGAATTTAAGGTGCTAGCAAGAATATCACTATCAGTTTCATTACGACCATCAGGAGCCTCTCTACCTTGTTCATCTAGCTTGGAAATAATATTGTGTCGATTTTTGCGTGATTTACTGTATTCTCTCTCGAAAGTCAGTGCTGCAAATTCTTTAGTGACACTTTGATCATTTTCATTGAGCAGATCAATTATATTTTCCAGAGAAATGCTCTTTTGTGAAGCAACGGGAGGCGCATTTTTAGTTGTCGAGAAAGGTATCACAGATATTTTTTTTCCTTGGACCACTTTTTGATTCTTTTCTACTAAATCAGAACTCTTCGGTGAAGCAGCACTACGACTGCGACAAATATTATTACTGATAGCATCTGAATTGTCTGAATTCCCACATTTGACATTAGTGGTATGTGAACTAGAAGCTAAATCATTCCTTGTAGTGTTATTGTAATTCTTGTACTTGTTACTTATATGTGACAATGATATTAATGAAAGGTCAGTTTGAACTTCTTTGCATATAAATTCGCCCGTTTGACTACCAGCAGTGGCAGAGGTATATTTCGTAGAAAAATATGACGATACAGGATTGGATTTCATGGGCAGCTTTGGCGAATCATTATCCCCACAGCCTCCCTGCAGTACACATTTATTTAAAGATAACGACTCTACCGAGAATTTGGCATCTATGCGAAGCAAAATTTGCCCTCGCACCACATCTTGCACCGGGTCGTAAACTTCCCACCACTGCAAATATAACACAAATAAAATAGACCCATTCATCCACTTACATTTACAATTAAACGCAAAAAAATATTTTCTATGCAAGTATCCGTTCCAGTTCCGTTTAGAAAATAAAGTATCTATAAATTAATTACTAAATATATAGTACCTGGACAGAGGGATTTAATTTACGATTTTCGAGTTGCCTTCCAATGGAACATCTCGACAGCCCATAAAACTTAATAGCCTCATCGTTTTCCTTTTTAATCCAAATCTCAAGAAAAACTATGGTATCCTCTCTGTTCAATAAGTAGTGATCTATGATTTGCAATCTCGGGAGTCGAATAGAAGTATGCCCTTCTTCGAAATCGACCTGGCACCATATGGTTTTCACTTTGTACTTGTACTGAAAATTAGTTTTCTCCTTTCCTAAGACTAAGGATGAAGTCAAAATATCCAGGTCTATATCCACCATTTTAATAACATAATGATAACCTTTCGTTTTCTTACTTTAGATTATAGATACATCAAGTAATGTCATCTAAACCTTGCTGTTGAAGCAACTATTATAAACGAGTAAGAGTCAGATCAATCTAGCTAGACATAAAAAAATTAAAGTACATAAAATATCTTTGTAAAAAATCTACACATAGCCAAACTTTCTAATTTCAATCAATGTAGAAGAGGTGATCGAGGTTTAGGTTACAACTTTCACATTACTTTACAATTGGCGCCCACATGACAATGGAAAGCCAACAGAAAGCAACGGAAGAGAAAGTCGGCACAAGAAAGAAGATATTTTCTCATTTGGGCTGGTTAAAATGATTAGTAGAAAACAATGGGTATTGGATATTATAAAATTATTTTCATAGTCTGTCTTCTGTGTCCTGTCAACTGGAATGATTATATTTTATGACAGAAAAAGTTTGCTTTATAAATTGTAGTTTAATATGAATGGCTTGGCATACTACATTTAGATTCCAGAAAAACTAATTCCAAATAGCTTCTCAAGTTTTGTCAACTTCCTTATATAATTGTTTTTTTATAAAGTTTTTACCTTTTGTAAAAGTCGTCATTAATTTCTAGTAAAATCAGTGAAGTGAAAGTCCATTTTGCGAAGTGTGTATTTCTCAGTACATTCTCAGTTTCTTTATAGTGGTTGCAAGGAAAACAACTACTGTATTGGTTACTATTAAGCTTTTGGTGCATTATTTGGCCGAATAGTGTAACCAAAATAGTATGACTATTGTATAAAATGATTTAGCAAAACATACGTACATTATGATTATGAAAGTGTCATATGTTGTGTTGTAAAGCAGTGACCCCGACCATTCAGTACCTACTGTTGACTGTGCCTACTGATTTGAATCTTTTTTGTATGCTCTGTGTAAATGTGACACTTCAATAAGGCAATTACCAAAACGAACAACAACAACCAACGAATAGGACTGTTTCGACGAGGACGACGAATTCAAAAGCAAAATTATTCTTGATAAATAAATTGTTTAAATATCATACGAAAAATAAATGACTAAATAAATTATTTGCAATAGTTGGATGAATACTTTAGTTAATTATCTTGAAAACTATGTATTCGGACGAATATTTAATCACAAAAATGAATTTTTATTCGGTAATTGGTCGAATGTATTAAAAATTACAAACCTCTATGAAATGTTTTGTATGATCTCAATTCAATCTCACTCAATGCTCTCTTACTGATTCTGCTTTCTATGTGCTTACAAAACTCTCCTGTACTCTGCCCACATTTAAACACTACATTACCTCTAATATATAAAAATTAAACACTATGATTCGAAATAAAATGTTTTTGAAAGAGTCGCTAAACACATTACACCATACACAGCATTCCATCCTACTTTCAATTGGTTTTGTCTATCCGAATGGAATACTCGGAAAACTTTCATAGCTCATATGCAGAGTCAAAACTGTATATTATATGTATTGTGTAGCGCGACGAATATTCTCAAACTTAAGCAAAATGTATTCCAACTTTATTAAATTCTACCAAAAGTCTGATAAAATCGTCCACATCCATTAGTCTCGCTCTTTTATCGCCATAGTTTGAAGTTCTCAGTACTTGTTCTATTTTTGCTGCAACTAGCTTTTGCAATGTTTGAAAATCCATATTTGGTTCCGAGTCAACTTCCATTTCTGTTACTGAAACTTTCTTCTCATTTTGTTTACACGTTTGTACTGCATGCGCTGCTGCATAATTTCGGACAAGAGTTGTAATGACAGTTGTTGTTTTAAAATTGGCTGACATAGTTTTATTTTTTCTGGAGAACGCAATTCGAGTCAATGCATCCCATTCCGAGAAATTCAAAGGTGGCGTTGGGATACGTGGCTCAATTCTAATGACAGATGAATCAACTTTAGGCGGAGGGCGAAAGTTGTTTTTTCCTACCTGGATTTGCAAACATTTTATTTACTTTTTAAGATATTATATTATCATTCTAAAATAGTACATTATTGCTAATTTTGCATTTTTATAGATCGATATTATACTTACCTTAATAAGGTGTTCAACTTTCGACAGCAGCTGAGTATTTAATGTTAAACGGCAATACAATTTATCCCCTGGTTTCGCCACCAACCTCTGGGCAAATTCTCGCTGAACCATGAGGATGGCACATCGAAAAGGAGGTCTAAATATATCAATATTTAATATAATAATAATATTGAATGTGTATTTAATTTAGAAAATTAGTTGTAGTGCAGTATGGTATCAACATTATGATAATAATATTATGTATGTTTATATATATGTTAACTAAAACATAACCATAGCCAATATTCCTTAGAAATATGGTAACAAGGCGCTTAGGTATCGATTCAAATTCAAGTAACCCTATATCATACATTTGACATTAATTATTTACAGCCTAAAAGAACTGACGGAGACGGAATGAATTCTTACCTGTGTAATAATAACTTAAATATCAGAGGAGATGATATTTGATATGGAATGTTGGCAACACATATATCAAACGGGGGTAAATCCCCAGATTTACACACATCGCCAATTATAACTTCAAGTTTTCTTTCCATTCCTTCATTTCTAGCTCGCTTGATAACTTCAGCAACCATCCTCTGATCTATTTCAAACGCTATAACTTTCTTGGCTTTGGGCAAGAGTTTCATGGTCAAGTTTCCAGTTCCAGGACCAACTTCTAGAACAGTATCTGTATTCCTTACAGCTGCTCTATCGACCATACCATCAACAATTAAGGGATTTCGTAACAAATGCTGACCAAACTTAGCATGTTCGAGACGCATTGATTGCTTGAAGCCGGAAGAACTTTTTTCCTTCTTCTTCCCGTCCGATGATCTCGGCTTTTTGGCTGATATCTTGCCCATTGTTTTCAAACTAAAAATATGAAATAAATAGTGAATAAGTTAATAAAAGTTTGTAAAAATAATGATTTGGTTTACAAAAATTATTATATTGATGGGTATACAATAATATTATAGAGTATAGCTAAGCATACCTTTGTCCTTTTCTTCAACTTTTATGTTTCCTTCTGTCTGTGATACTTCGACCAGGAGGCAGGAGGACAGAATGTTCGGATTCGTCGGGGTTAAATAATGTAATGTATTTTATTTTATATATTATGATTATGACTATCACATCGTGCTTTGGGTTGGATTCCTGCAAACTGTACAAACGTGGGACGTACGACAATTTCCTCAAAAATCAAAAAGTGCTCAAAATAATTTGTTTGTCCATGTGGAAGTGGAAATAGAAATGCAAAAGTAATGGTAAACACATGGCGCAAAAGACCGTTTGAGTGAAGGCGCATCTATAGAACTTAGCAAGGATGTCCATAAAATATAGTAAAATATCATCACTCCATGCACAATATTGCGGGAATAAAAAAGCGGGGTTTACTTTCACATACATATCAATCAGTGAGATCTTTATGGCAGTCATCAGTGACTTTGGCTTAACTTTTAATAAAAATTGTCTAAAATTTGAAGCCTACCTAACTAATATTTTTCCATTTATTTAGCCTTTGGGAAGGAGTTCAAAACACAATACTAGAGTGCTAGTTCGTTATATCCAGGATTCCTGGCAAGGCTTCAAGTAAATAGGTAACTAAAATAAAATTGATTGATTGTGAGACCGAGACCAAAAATCTCATTTTTGTACCCTTTACGGAGGCAACAAACAACAAAAGACTTAGAACTTTTTTTCGAAGGCAAAGGCAACATTTTAGGAACCTTTTTTCAGTTCTCTTTTTTCCCAATTTCTGTTGCCTCCGTACCTAATTTCTTCTGCTCCAACCAAAAAGTATTATAGATGTCTAGAATACCTTTGTATGCTAAAAATTGCTATTCTCCATTTGTGCACATAAAAAGCTGATTATGAAGTAATATTGAACATGGAATTTGGTTTTATATTTATGCCTTGTCTATGATTCCTACCTTTAGATCCCAGCAACATGGCTGATGATAATTTGGACGCTTTTCTTGACTTCATTGACGCCGACCCAGAGTACGACTCGGAGGATGAACCTGGAAGCAGTTCAGCAAAAAATGGAACCACAGAAAACGGGAAGAAAGGCAAACAGTTGACATTTGAGGATATTTTTGGAAGCCCAATCAAAAAGAAACCTCAAGAAAAACCTTCTTCATCCAAGGCAAATATGGACCCTCACTCAGTAATGAATGTTAAGGATTCTGCTGCGGAGTCTACTAACTTCGTGAAAGGAATAAGAAAAAGGGTTGCTGTAGTTCAATCACAATTCTCGGAAGGAAATAGAAAATTACACGATAGTAGCGTTGTGCTCGACCCGTTTAGTAGATTGAGGCTATTTAAAACATCAATTACAATGGACACCGATGAGCAGTATGGAGCTGAAGCAGCACTTAAAGATAGAAATATGGGGATTCAATTTGTAAATCTAATGTCTTTCAAGTATTGGTACAATTGTAATGGTGGTAAAAATCAAAAAACCTTCTGGACAGGGGGAGTTGTTGTTAAAAAACAAACTGGAGTTCGGAAAAGTGCCAATGGAAATGATTACACCATTTGGGAAATTAATAATTTGATGGAACTTGATAAAAATTGGACTGTTTTTTTATTTGGAGCAATAGGATCTTCTACATCGCTTTCATCTATAGCAATCGGCTCATACATTGATCTAATCAGTCCGTCAGTTATGGATTCAGCTGCAGGAATGAAATTTTCCGTCAGCAATGCTAACCAGATTCGACATATAGGAACATCCAAAGATTTCGGATATTGTCCCTCTAAACGAAAGGATGGAAAACCTTGCACGGGAATTGTAAACACCTCAGAATGTGGAGTCTGCATATACCATGCTTCTGCCGAACTAAAGAAAATTAATGGCAAGTCAAAAGCGGCAAATAAGCAAAATGTACAGAATCCAAAAAATGTCAGGTTTGAAAATAATTCTAGGGATACGGGTTCCGTTATGACTGTTAATTTTGGCAAGAAACCTGTTGCAAAGCAAAGTGTCCAAGAAACTTTAGCTCCTAAAAATGTTAGAATGTCCCTTCAAGGTCCTTGCAATTCTCTAAAAAGGAATCCAATTAGTCATGGGAATCATCAAAGTATATCTTTTGAAAAAGAAAAACACGAATTTTTGGAAAAGGAACCAATTTCCAAGAAAAATAAAGTTGAAATTAATTTGGATCCATTGAAAACAAGGCATTTGACGGAAAAGGATCGCCAAATTTTGGAAGCCCTAGGAGGAGCTCCTACAGTCTCTGATATCCCTGCTATGATCGCTACTAATCCAAATGCAGGGGGCCGTAATTTCATGCAATATTTAAACAGAAAACAATGTCAGTTAGATAATGCTAGGGCTGAGGACGATGGCCGACAAGCAAATGAAATTCATCCGATTACTATGACTAGGGAAACTTTAAAAAATATGCAAAAAGCAATTAAATTCGTAAAACAAAACGGCCCTATTAAGAAAGTCGATCCCAATTCAATTTCAAAGAAAAGGAAGTTTTCTGAATTGGCATCCTCATCCAATAAAAGTTCTTCGAAAGAGGACATCTGTTTGGAAACTTCTGAAGAATATCAGAAAATTTTAAATGCAAAATCAATACACGCTGACCTACTTGAGGATCTTCAACAGGACGAATACTTTGATCTGCATGAGAAGAAGGAAGCACTTGAAAAGAAATTGTTATCGACTTTTTCCGTCCCTACAAATGCTGTTATGTGCCGCGCTTGCAAATATGTTGCCTTAAGCCAGTCGGATTTCTGCAAAGAACAAAGGCACCAAATTCGTGTTGTTAAAGCTACTAAACGGTTCTTTAAATGCAAGGATTGTGGAAACAGAACGATGTCTTTGGACAGGCTGCCGAAACAACGTGAGTGTTTTTTACTCTAAATGTTTTCCAATTTATTTTATGCGAAAATTCGTAAAAAATGTAATACTGATGATCATGTAACATTAAGGGCCATTATATTTTTATATTTCAGCTTGCAAAAACTGCAAAAGTTCAAATTGGATGGTAGCTCCTCTTGGAAAGGAAAGAACTGGTCCTATTTTACCTTCAGAGCGACTCTCTGTACGTGGAGACGAAGAAAAATTTTTAGGCTCTGCAAGCGCAAAGTTATTTTTGTAGATACATTTTATTTAGAAACTTAAAAAGTGTTTTAATCTGCATGGCTATGGTACAGAAAATGTAAATAATTACAGAGTATTAATACGGCATTGTATTCTCAACTTTTGGAAAGCAAATCATATACATCTTCAGATATATGCTATCAGGTGCATTAACCTGCTTTTATTAGGTATATTCCGGAGTATCCGGAGACTAAAAAGGTATAAAGGTTGAAGGTTATTAGTTTCGGGCACCCTACATCCTACTCGAGAGAAAGAATTAAGAATTCAAGGCCCGGGAGGATAAAAAACATCAAGTCGATCGCCCTATAGCCAATAGGAATTTTTGTTGTCAGCAAATGAAAATGTCCTGCCTTTCAGAAAAATTCAGATGACAAAAATACATGGCTAATATTGCCTTTGATTACATTACTGTATGTGTAAATAAGTGTAATGTTTTCAGTTGACGAGGTTATGTAGATGGACTGACTCGACTGACTGATTATTTTGGTAAGAATGTTTATTCATTCTCTACACCTATTCAATGCAGACAAGGTATGTACATATGCATATGCATAATAAATGTATGATTACCGATTATGCATCTTTTCTTAAGATATACGTTCAACAAGTATTCAGTATTTATTTTAATCTGAATTTAAAACTTTCTTGTGCGCAAAAGGTTAGGTAAATGGCGATCGAATATTATTGATTTTTGCGCATAACATATCTACGTCCGTACATAAGTTGAGTTGAAGTATACTTTGGGTAGACCATGTCAATTTCTGACCATGTGAATTGTGAATAGTAGTAAGCACGGCACAAGGTACTTACGTATACGTATAATAAGTATGTTCATGTGAAGAGCTCCATCATCCATGTAAGAATTTTATTGATTGAATGGATGGCTTAAGAACTGCTTACATAATTGATATTGTGTTGTGCCACTTCACCCATTCCTTTTTGAGGTGACTGGTGGATGTGTTCTGTATACGTAAATTATATATGTGGGCACACTTTGAAATTGTACTAAAATGTAATAAAATATTTTACTAATTTGTACTAGCAAACGATCCAATGGTATACTAAAAAGAATACAGATAATCCTACCATACCATTATTATATATTATATTATAGATCGTCTATATTCCTTGGCAAAGACTGGCTTCGAATAGTTCGAATATAGGATAAGTTTAAGTATACTAAGTAATGCTTTTTTCCATTAGCATGATAACTCCCATCCCATACTGTTAATCAGGCTGATCAAACATTCATAGTTATAGTCATAACATAAGGCTGTCTGAAACACATGAGTAGAAATGAAGCAAAATGCATTAAAAACAGTGGTTTCAGTTTTACTAATTGGTCAGAGCTAGAGTGTCTGTGTAGAGGTACCGTCTTTATCTACTTTATGTAATTTATTTGTTCATTTGAGCGTGTTCAGTTTTATTATTATTATTTAATATAACATGCATTACATCATATTATAATGTGGTTACAGCAGTACTTTACTTATCATTATTAATAATGTTATTGTATTATTGTATGTAAAGTACATCATTTGTCATTTTAAAGTATATCATTTTAATGGCAACAAGTAATGTAAAATCCATATTGTGCCGTTATGCGTACTACTATAATATTCATTGTCCTTGCAAGTTGCAATTATTGTATGTAGTGCCAGGTGCCTGTTGAGCAGAATTGCATAATTTGTGGTTGGGTAGAACTCTATCCTCTTCTGCTTGCAGTTTCTTCTATATATACAGTACGCTTATCATTCTAAAATAATTATTACTTCTTGCATGCTGACATTTCTGCGTAGATATTTGTCTTGTCCACGTTGTTTTAATCATTTGGTTATTTCTATTGCCGCACGATACGACTTTGTAATATCCTGTGTGTATAGTGTAGCTGTAGTCGTCGTAGTTGTAACATTACCACCACATCATCCATGAAAATGCTTGCATGCAAATGTTTCGTGTTTGGATTTCGTATTACTGCTAGAGTATTGCTCACAATGCGTTCAGTTAGAGAATTGGGTAAAATGAGCAGAAGGTCGTGGGTTTGCAATTTCATTTCGCACCTCTAATAATCTCATTTCCTTGCTGAGAGCCTACTAGAGCCGAAGTTAATGTAAATTTGTTGTATGAGTATGAATGTTGTGTAGTAATATTATTTGTGCTTGTACTGTTGTACATTTTAATAAACACTTTTACCCTACACGATTCGATCCATAATAATTTTAGCCATTACAATAACTAGCAAGCGACTATCGCATAACTTGACTTTCCTCCATACATAGCAGCATAAATATAATATTCATGTATGTATCTTTAGTTTGAAAATCTGTTTCACCTCATATAGTTATCCGTTCATTTAAAACATTGCATCGCATCTATATAGTGGTTCATGTACGTAGTTAAATTGTACAGTCTGTTTTATGTTGAGTCTAGAAATTATGATAATGTAAATAAATTTCTGTGTAAAGAAGTATTTAAATTGTTTATGCTTAAGACTGAGCTCAGAAAGTGTTAGAGTAGTACGAGTAGTACGTGACTCTGTTATTGGTTGATTTTGAGAGTACACACCTCTTATCCAGTAAATATTGGTATACAATTCCCAGGTGGACACAAAAGGGAAAATCGTGATACATTACATTAACGTTGAACGATACTGACTGAACTGACAATTGGGAAGGATATGTAACTAAAAGAGTTTGTAGTAATGTTTGGAAATATAATGGCGGATAGTATTTTGCTGTCATGTTCAGTGAAAGACAGATAGAAAGGGAATTGTATTGAGTGCTTACATCCACAAGGAAAGTAGGATGGTTGACAGTACCATGAATTAATTAGTATTGAGCGAGTACAATATTAGAGTTCTCCAACAACCCGCAGCTATGTATTTTGTACGTGTGTCTATTGACTGAAAGAGTTTTATGCATGTTTCTTGACATTGTATGTAGGCAACTCAGTCAAGTTAGTTAATTTCGCAAGTCTCTGGAGTAAAGACTCGATTGCGTCGCTCATCCATATCTACTGTACTTTATTTTAGAAAACTTCCTGACTATCATCGTTCCCTTTCTTATTGAATCCTCTTTATTGACTAACTGACGTGACTACTTACTTACAGGAATCGTGCACTTTTCGATTCTCTCGTCTCATTATCTAGTGAAAAGGCTTTGGGGGAAGTTCTGCGGGCTTTCCTTGCCTTATTTTTTGTTACCAAAATGTCTATATTAACCCGGACCAGTATTTTAAACCTAATTTTTTTCTGTGGTTATTGGATCGCTGTCTTTTCTATTGAACCGGAGTTCATATGGAACGTGGTTAACACCACAATAGCGGATTATCAATCCTACTGTCCAAAAGTAGTTCTCTACAGCAAGGAAAATAAAAACCTCGTCGATAATAAAAATATTACCGGTTGGGAAACAATTCTCATCAACATCAACGAACAGGAACCGGAGAAATGGAAAGAGAAAGTTCAAGAAGTGAAAGCTGCGATGGATAAGTTAAACTTGGACAATCAGCATCCATGTATCATCATGGTGAGTATAGTGAATACGTCAACAAATTCAACCATTAGCAGTAATGCTAGCGAAGTCGTCATTCAGGAGACCAAATTGAGATACAGCCAACAATTCGTAGAGCTTCTACAATTTAAGACACCGATGAATTGCAGGAAACTGGTTCTCGTGCGACTAGCAGACCATGAAAATGAGCTTTTCTCTTGTACGAAAGCGGCTAAATACCCGAGAAGATTGGTACCAGTTTGGGAGCAGCTTTTATTTGACTTTTTCTCGACAGTTAAAGTGATACAAGGTCGAATCACAGATGACGAGACGGAATTAAAAGTTTCAAAAGAAACTGGCAAATGGATTTGGCTATGCCAAGGTACGTCGTAGTCGTCAATACCCTGGAGTACACTTTTTTCGTTACCAATATTGTTTTGTATAGATTTTGAAGCAATTTAGATAATTTGTAATTTGTATAATTTATATTCCCATACATATAGATATAATTGACCGATTGGAGGCTGAAGAGAAATGTGAGCGCAATAAGACTACTCAATGTCGAGAAGATGAAGCGGCTGGAGAATTTTCGAATTTAAAAGGAAATAACAGCTTTTGTTCCAGTAACGACAAGTTCAAACCGAGACAATAGTTTCATAATTTAGGAGATTTGGATTGGCTTAAAAATATTATTATTATTAGCATTTAATGTTACATTACGAATATTAATAAAATTAAATGTTACTTCTAATCCAGTGATGGTAGTGAGATTCCAATTTCCAGCTTTTTTAATTTTATGATTTTGCAGAAAGAGAATACCACGAAAATAAGTACTGTGAAAACTATAGACACATTCCACCTGGTTTTGATACGGGGTAATAGGGTACATGTTTCAAATGAGTATGTCATACCAAAATTGTGAAAGTACGACAAAAAGAGTGCAATA
>JABASH010003714.1:0-15776 GCA_019776445.1 Tomocerus maximus | reverse complement strand
GTTTTCTTAATTTTCTCTTGAAAATCAACCAATACAAAGCGGTAAATCATCAATTCGTCGTCATTTTTAGTGTATAGTTAAAATTCAAAATTATCCCAACGATCTGTCGAATGTGTCAATAGCACCTTAATCGAGATTAATGTTGCATGGATTAATTTGATTGCTAAAGATGACAAGATGACAAGATGACTGTTTTAAAGCAAGTAAAATCAATTCAATGTATAACAACAATTAAATCGAACAAAGAGTACGCTTTCATGTTTGTCTATCGCTACATTCTGTCAAGATTTTGACTGCAAAGTCATTAGGAACTCATTTTGTTGTTAAAATCTTCTTTGTATCTTGGCATGTCATTCAGTCTAGTGTGTGTCTTATTATTCGTATCATAAACATAACAAACGTTTCAAGATGACAAAAACACTAAGAGGACTTTTCCAAAACTTCTAACCTAAATTTCTATGCATTCACATATTATTACTTGTATACTCACATGACTGAAAATCATTGCATTAATATCACTATAGGTATTTTAAGGTATATCTACGCATTGAGTATTGAGAGTAGTTCATGAAAAATGGAATTTCCTTTATTCAGTGTCTCAGCTGTCTCAATAAGAAAATGGTTAAGAAGAAAACATCGTAACGAAAAAGTAATGAACGTAAACTAAACATCTGCTTTGTGTTACTTTACGTTTTCTACATTAACTCGATACTTTCCATGAGGTCCACTCAACTCAATCCATTCATTTAGTTTTCTTGACAAGAGACAACAGTTAAGACACCCTTCTAGAATTACAACTAAATTGATGGATACTTTCAAAAGGATAACATGCGTAGATATTCGGACAGTGCAATGCAACACTCTAGAGTCTAGACACTACACGATAAAGCAGTTATTTCAAATAACATCATTTACTTTCTTCTGTCCTTTGTACTCACTCTCATTCATCATCAAATGAAACGGAAGTGTTCGATTTGCAGGCGTCATTTTCATTTTCCTCTTTCAGAAACTCTTCCAAACAAATAATTATCAAACTAAGCCTTCAGAAAGGGTTTTACTACATTGATACACCTAATTAGCATTTTTACCTGTCTCTAATACAACACTAACTGAAAATATGAATTACCAAAAGAAACTGATACCTACCGCTAAAATACAATTACTTACAACAATTATAATATAAAAATTATGTAGATTATCTTTGTGGTGGCTGGTGGATGAAGCTAAAATAGAATGGTAAAACTAAAAAACATGTTTGAAATGGTGGTAAAAGTTAGTCATCAACTACCATGTAGTGTATAACGTGTAGATCGATTGAAATCGTTTGGTGTACTGTCTATTAGTGAGAATTTATTTTGGCTTTACCGAGTATGTATTTGGCAGATTCGTATTATTAAGGCTAAATTGTTTTATGCGAAATGTGGTTACCCAAAGCCCAAGACCAAATTAGGTCAGAATTTCTATTTTCTTTGGCAAAGAGAGGAGGCAATGAATTTCTGCAAGTCAGGTCGCCAATAAATTCCCTATAAGAGTTTATGTATCACTATTAGAGGAAAGTAGATGTACCATGTACCTGCATGCACATATGCATTCCATTTTTTAATACTGTGCAAAATCTCAGACTGCTTAACCATAAGTAGACATAAATACGTAGGTCCTTATAGTTTTTTAATGGATTTTCTGTAAAGTATGCAAAGGTCAATCGCACCTTAATTGAGGTAAGTTGAGTTATGTAGGATTCCTATTAAATAGAAATAAAACTACATAAGTATGCACTTAATGCAGACATTATTGCACTTATTACTGTCTTGTTTTATCAATATCATCAATAATCACATAGGTATGTAGTGATATCCGTACTGTGATTTAAAATGCTCACACACAATTTACCGCAGAGTTCATTGTTAGGTAGCATTATATAGGTAGTACACATAAATCAATAGTATAGAGTGCATCCTGCTACGAAATAATAAGTAACTGTTTCTATTTAATATTATTTGTGTTGAATGAGTTGTGCACACATTGTACGCAGTCCAAGCTAACCTCTCCTACTTTCCTTACAAGGAACAATTAAACTGCGACAATCGAGTAATAGTTCCCGATAGCCTTAACTCGACCACTGTACCGTGACTTAGTAAACCATTAAATAGCGGAATAGAATGGTCATCCCTTCTATCAACTTTTGCTCCAATTTCTTACTTAACGAGAATTTTCTGTAACAAATAGTAATTAATTTCTTAGTTTATATTAAGCCAACACACTACTTTTGTACTTCAACCTCTTTCTTCAATTTTCCCATTGCAATGTCCCATAGTCTAATTGCCCATACAAGAAATGAACCATAATTATTCAGCAAAAAATGTTCTAATTACACGTATGTTTTAAATAATTACATCAATCTCTTAAATGACTAGAAAACTTGGCTTTTACAAAGGAGTCCCTAAATTACCTCTGCTTATAGCTAATAAGGTAACTGATAATAAGAATTACGTAACTTATTCAAAGTGCGCATAGATAGAAAATCTACAATTAAAATAGATTTGATCGGAGTAATTAGTATGGTCAGGTATGGGAGCTCCATTATTTATTGCGTAATTCAAATATCTTAACTGCAGACAACTATAGTACCTATCACATCACAACCATTAAGAACTCTTTAGTAAAATTATTATGTGAACAAACAAATTGTTTGCTTTAAGTGCCTCTACCAACGAACGAACGGAATCACAGTTACAGCACAAAAGCAACTGTTGAATAATAATGTATCTCTCTGTAGCATGCTCATACATGGAAAATAGAGCATTAGACAGACTGCCATTTAAACCGCTCACTCGTATGCATAGAATAAAAATTTAATTAAGTACCTACATAAGCCTACACATGTATGCAATAAATGCATGCTACATTAGAAGTGCATGGTCGACCCGTATTCAAAATACAACAATACAACCATCATAGTGTACAGAACCAATGAAACAATAATTATACAATAATATACAAGACATACATTGGCAGAGACAGTACAGAGTATAAATTATGATTATGACTCATTAATAGGCGCAGGCTCGGTAATTCCGATTCCTGAATTTATTATGCATTTATTATTGTATCTATAAACTAAACATAACCCTAATGAACTACCATTGTGTGTATAGAAATACTCAATTTATTGTCAGTTACACTAGGAAATGTGCACATGTCCATAAAATGAAATCATAATGGTATATGCCAACTGAAATACAAAGTATGGCAAATTCATTTCGAATCGGAAGTAGTTTTTGCGCAAGTGTGCCAAAAGTCATAATTCAAAGGAGGTTTGATAAAAGAGCGATTTCTTTTTTATCAACTCTGTTTACAGTGTGTAATGAGCTATCAGTTTAATGCGTTACATATTATATATTTATCAAGCTATCCCAGTACCAGACTGCATTTGTTCTCAAATAAACTCTATCTGTTCGCATGTAGTACCCCACTTGTGTTTACTACGGTGCAAACAATGACAATAATATCTCGTACTGCCACTCATCTATAGCTAAAACACACTTGTACTTATAGCAAAACACAAGCATTTGCTCTACAAGTATATAGTGCACTGTAATATAATTTGCACTACTTTTTCACATCGCACTCGCCTGCTCCATCCATTATATACATAGAAAATAATACACAAGATTTTTTTTGTTTCAAAGAAATTTTATTTTTATTAACTTTATGAATAATTTGCAATTAGAGCAATAAAACAAATCAACTACCTACAGTTCTTTCTCTCTGTAAATTTAGAACCCAAATCAGTTTAAAATTAAAATGGTAGCAATCTTCATAGAACTGTAATCATAATCATAAATACGCTAGTATTGTAGGGCTAGTATAGAATTTCCTAAAATTTTCTGTTGGTCTATAATGGGATCTGAACAAATGTGTGACAATAAATAGAAAACGTAGTTTGAAAGAGTATCGAGATGAGGTTTAGTATAAAGCATAAAGTGTGTCAGTGGCTTTGTATGTAAATGCGTGTAGGCACTTGTGGATATAATCTAACTACATATCTACGCAACAGGTGCGGATACAAATAGAAATTGTTGAAAAATTTTCCTGGTACATAAATAGTAATCGACACTCCACGCTGAAGTTAATATAGCAGTAGCATAGAGTAGCAGCTACGTAAATGAATAGCAACGGATGCATTGTTAATTTGTTCTAGAAATATTCAATATTCCCAAGAGTCGAGTGGTTTACTAGTGATTTGAAACATTTCAATTCATCGTTAGCGATGTTGTTTGATAAAAAGAGACAATAAGTAATAGTAAACAAATATCCTTTACACGATTTAATATTTAAAGACTGAAAGACAATGGAGAATGTTAGACAGGTCTCGTCTCCTCATCCGACATTATTCATTCAACTAACCGTCTTGTCTTGATGGGATAATTGTGTTAGTTGTGCTGGTTGGCTATAGTGGAATGATCATTTATTATATGTAAACAGAGTATTAGCAAGTGTGTAGAGAGGAACTGATGTCATGTTATTCTTACTTGTAAGTAATACACCGTAATACCGTTTTACAGAAAATTACAATGCAGGAAGAATGCAGATGCATAGAAAATATACAAATAGGATGTCTATTACAGATATTATATTACTTACAACATTGGACTACCTACTAGCATCAGTCGCTCAGTGAATTTCCCATTCTTCTCTCTTGCCTGTTCTGCATGAGCGAATTGTATTTAGCTGGAAGGAAAATTCATCCCCGCGCTTCACAGCATCACACGAGAGATCCCCTAAGCAAACTCTGTATTTTCTATCTGCACTATCAACATGCGAACTAGTGGACTAACGCACTTCAACTCCCAACCTGCTACTATACTAAACTCAATATTAATACTATACAAAATGTATTAATCATAGTCAGGTACGTACGTGCTAATAATTTCTGTACATATAAGCTTATGTACTACAATTTCTTATATCTATAACGATTGTTATGATTGTATTGACTCTCTATGTGGTAGTGATGCTTATGTATGGTAGTGACTTGGTTTCCTTTCCTTTACATTTACTTACCTGTTCATCTGTTATTACAAGTCTCGCACTCACCTGTTGGATATGGTTGGATCTACCTTATGACTCCTAAGTACATGAATGGATATTGCTTTAGTTAGGTTATGTTACATGCAAGGTACCTTTTCTATGTACCTGTGCATATTGTGTAGCTGTACGAGTAGTAAGTTCTGGTACCTGCCCTGCATTTATATGTAATGTAACTAATGTAATCTACTACTATTGCAATCCCATGCAATTTCGTGTAGTCTCACATCAATTCAGTTTGGATTTTGTCTCCGTACGAGGCACACATACACGTGTGGCAATTTCTTTATCTTAAGTTTACTTAACCAACATTACATACCTTTTGCCTTAGTGCATACATTTACAATTGTCAGTTTCATATTAGTTTTATCTTTAGTTTACTCTTACAATACCAAGTGTTTACTTATTTCTGTTTAAACTCTGTGGACAAAAAACCGAATTTGGTATAAAAATAGCCTGGTTCATCAACAGTGTTCTCATTATTGAGTTTTTGGACTTCGATATTAAATTGTGATTTGTTTTGCCAACTGACGTTTTGTATATTGCGCTGTCTCAAGTGTTTAAATTGGATATCCGGAATATATGGAACCTATTTACAAGGTAATAAATGACGCTATTTATCTAGTGCTTTTTCTATAGTTTCTTATAGATTCTATAGTTTTGTAGGGGAGAGAGACTCGAGAGTGAATATGGGAGTAACTTAACTCGGTTATATTTAGATAGGCGTATTCTCTTGTGTGTTCTATGCTAATGTGATAAATATGTAAGTGTATCTGCGATAGGAAGGTAATGTAGTGTACGAGGAAGAAAAAATGTCAGATGACAGTACGAGTACAAACTTTGTATCTTATTTATGTGTAATAAGCGTAGTTTCCTTGTCCATTAATTTATACACAATACACAAGTGTAAGGATGACTGGGCTACCTATACAGACTCTATAGGCTTGGCCATTGATGAAGATTAAGTTTTAGTGAAATTTAATATATGAAAGTATGTGTGTAATGGGCACGGATTTAATTGCTACTCTGTGATGCGCTGACAAGGGAAGATGAGTAGAAAAATAATGAGTAATGAGTCCTTCTGTATAAAATAACAGACACAGTACACTTTAAATATACTTTAGGGGGAGACAAGTACGAATCGTGTACTGGATTAATTCCATTGCATTTCATCGCATACAATATTAAAGCGTATTTTTTGCAAGGTTTTTGCATACCTAGCATTTAGAATTTACTACTTGGTAGCATTGTGCAAATTAAATGCTCTATGTTAACAAAGAAGCTCTATGCAATGCTGTACTCTATAGTATTAGGCATAGGACAGAGTAAGATATTGTCAGTATGTATTGAGGCTAATCGCGCTCGTAAATTCTTTCAGTCAAAGTCAACTTATGAAGCTGTAATGTAATCTAATGATATCGCACTAAAATAAAGGTATAGGTACACAAGGGAATTATGGCACTATCCTATTAACCATCACTCATTTAGCTGCTACGTTCCTTTATTATGTGTAAGCCACTTTGCTATGTATTTTGTAGGCGGTTGTTCTCATGAATCTAGGAAAGGTGGTGACTGACTTGAGTTTTTTCCAATCGTATTTGCATGCATGCTATTTCTGTTTTGAAAGCAAGTAGCCATGACTAGTAGGAGAGCTCTGTAGCATTATCCTTAATTGACTAGAGCTCTGTTGCTGTGCTCTACTGTGTAATTAACTCTTTGTGCTAACTATGCCGTATGTACTAAATGCATTGTCTTCGAGGTCACATTTTCCTGTTAACTTTTTGTGGATGTTCCCTCTCTGTACCTATTGTTAGTTTACTCTTAATTCATACCTTTCAGCAATATTTGCCCCTTCCTCTCGGCTCATGCTGCAACAAGATTAAGATCCTTGTTTTCATACCTGTCATTACATACTCATCAATTTAGATACACCATTGAAGCTATTGTGCATATTTACTCGGCTAATTACTTTCATTAACATCTCAGAAAATACACTTTTTCTAACCAAAAACAAATTACCTTCATACTTACTACTGTACAATGTATTTATCAATTAACTTATCCAATTTGCGAAGTGAAGTCACTAGAAATATAAATACAGATTTACTTTCATCTCTTCAAACAACAAGGTAGATCCAAAGTACGTAACGAAGTCTGAATTATGCTAAAGTAGTATCATAACTGTAATGTATGTAGTGCAGAATTTATTTAGCCTCACTATATTATGGTTGATGAAAGTATTTCAATTTCATGATCTGTCTAATCTCCTAATTTCATCCCGACAACCGACATGACAAGGTCACCTCGACATTGGCATGCGTTTCACCTAATTTTTTAAAAACAAACGTTGTAGCAAGATAAACATTCTGGAAAAAAACTTTTCCTGTCTCCTATTCATAATAGCTCTTGAAAAAAACATTTAAACATGCCGGATCCTGGAAATCAGGAAAATAGTACGCAACAAGGTGGAAAACGTTATGGATGCTAGTACCTGGCACAATGCATTGCGTTGTGTAAAGATAAATGCATAATGATGGCTGCAAATAAAAGTGTTTCCAACTGCGTTGTCGTTTTCAGGCGACAAACCTATATTTTTCAACACGAAGGGAATTCAGATTCACAATACAATGTATCTCCTACGTTTCATATCAAATGTACCTAAACGAGGAAAATAATACTTTTCATTTCACTATGCTTATTTACATAATATGCATATTTACAAAGTATCATACGCCATGAATGAACAAATATAAAACTCCAATCCCACCAAAACTGGTTACAGATGCAGAATTCGAACCAAACAAAATATATTGGTAAAGATCACAAAGATTAGAATTATTTATTGCTGCTCACGAGTAGTCGAGATCTATTTATAATTCATTAACATGATTTCAATTCATTTTTCATCGACATTTATCCTTC
Source organism: Tomocerus maximus (assembly GCA_019776445.1). Classification (NCBI taxonomy): domain Eukaryota; kingdom Metazoa; phylum Arthropoda; class Collembola; order Entomobryomorpha; family Tomoceridae; genus Tomocerus; species Tomocerus maximus. The sequence goes on along the minus strand of JABASH010003714.1, from coordinate 7,766 downwards.
CCGGTAGACAATTGTGTATAAGAGGATTGGCCATGTCAATCGGACAATTTGGAACAAATATTATTTTTCCTAGATGATCTGAGTCATTCACTGAGTACGACAGTCTTTTGGTCGGGGTTGAATTGTGTATCCAATTTTAGCTTTCTATTGTCATGTCATGTCAGATCACATCAGAGGTTACTGAAGTGAGGAAGAGAGCGTACGAGCTAAAATTATTCACCCTTTGTGTAAAAATACCTTTACTCCACAGAGACGAACATATGCTAATGACAAACTGTAGAAAAACAACCACACTGGTACAAAGGCCAAAAAATATCATTTTCTGATGAGTGGAAATAATTTATATCCCAATATACTTACTTCATCTACAACGAAGGTTCTCGGATTACCTAACGTGAATGACGTGACATTTTGTATGCATAAGTTTATATTGCGATTGCATCTAGTCGAATTGAATTTCAGAAGATTTTCGTTTCCTCAATAATTATCATCTGCACATTACATTCTACTTCACACATTTGTATCGACATTTCCACTATCATTAATTTTACTAAATATTTTGCATATTCTATTGGGCATTTGTTGTCAACATTTGTACCTAATGTCTTCAGGAAGAACGTAAGGGTATTGTAATAAAATGGACAGAAAAAGCGAATAGTAGCGTAACAAAATAAGTCAAAGTGACATAAAAATGGAGTTTAGCGTAAAGTTAATGGGAAGCAAAAGGGTGAGTCGTTATGTAAGACATGAGAAGAGAAGTCGCGGAAGATCGAGCGGAATTGCATGGCAAGCTACGGGATTTACAAATTGGAATTTGCATAACTAATCTCCGTTTTGGAACCTCCCTGTTTGTACCTTTCCTCAGCGATGTTTTCCTGCCCACAGTCGATTCTTCTATCTCTTGTCTAATTTACTTACCTAATATCAGCATTAAGTACTGCAGGAGTGGTTAGTATACATAAGACCATTAGCATCTGACATCAAAGACTGTGACTCTAATGGTTGAGCCAAAGTTGTATTTTTCATGAGGTTTTTAGATTCAGAGTTCCGAAGGAGTTCGCGAAAAATTTATCTGCCAAGGTATCTGTTTGAGAGAAAGAGTTGTGTGTATTTATAGCCTGAGTAGACAGGCAGTGAGTACTAAATTAGAAACTGAGATAAAGTGTACATAGAAGGTACCTTATTCTCCTATGGGCTTGAGAACTCAATTTTTATTCATGTGTCATGTCAGCGGCAGTTTTTATGGCAAGGGGCATATATTTGGTAGTACCACCTTAAAGACAGACTTTTACAAATTGTACAAAGTCAATTGAACAAGGTAGCTATCTGAACTCATATCAGAAGCAAGAAAGTTTGACTACCTAGGTTTGTATTAGTAGGCGAAGGTTTTATTTCGACGCGATGGGCATGTAGATTCCCTAATGTTTTTCTAGTGTGGACTTTTTTAAGTAGCAAATGAGTCGCAACCGTTTATTTTGAGAAATGTAAGTGAGATGTCTGAAACTCTGGTGCATAGTAAACTCTATTTTCATCATGCAAACTCCTAAGAAATAAGAATAATAGTGAAAATTAAATACTCCTACAACATTCACGACTGTAAATGTCATTTCTGAGGGCATAGGTTTAACAAGCACATTAGTATGAAAATTTTATGTAGGAGCAGGTACATAGAATACTTATTAGTACATAAGTACACGCATTAAAATGTTCAGGAGTCAGACATGCCCAGGTTCTTGAGAATTTTTTACAGGAGTCTCATTAGGCTGAGATCTGAAGTCTGTTGACAGTATAAAATTGCAATTACACGAGTAACAGAAAGAGACAACTTTCTGTTTTTAGGAAATTCTAAGCTTGATTAGATGCAAATGAATAGTTTCTTTCGCAGAGTTATTTTGCATTTACAGAGGTTGTCTCATACAAATGACACAAAATCGTGAAGTTGTTAAATGATCAAAAGAGTATAAAATTGTGTGAGACTAAGAAAAAATTGCACTATGCATAATATGATTTTACTTTTAACAGGGCTACATGTTTGGCCCGAGTTCAATTATTACACGGCAAACGTTAAAAGGGTAAAAAAACAAGGACTGAATTTAAGTGAATGTTTATCTAGTGTGATGTGAATGCTGCACTTAGGAGTGTGCTCCCATCAAAGCTAAATATACGATATGGCAATAAGCTCTGCAATGTAGATACGTAGTTTGATGTGATGTGAATGTGAATTGAATCCTGCTTAACAGTCAAAAAAAAGTTTAATGACAATTATTTTTTATCAGGAGCTGTGTGTGCATGTAGATAAAGTTTTCGTAATGCAAAGGCTTGAAAGGGAAAGAAATTGAAGGTGCAGATCTTTATTTCCACGTTCTCAACTATTCATCTCTGAAAAGTGTTCATTGAACAGAGAAAAATGCATTTGTGGCAAGAGAATTAGTGTCAAATCATTCACAAAGCTACGCTAAATAAATTACCCCGTGAGATCTGTCAATCTTGTATTGCGAAATGCTGTTTTTAGCCGAAAGGAATAATATTTTTATACTTAGATATGCATTTGTAAGTGCACACCCAGAATTACATAGTCAAAGGAAATGTTTTCCGTCTAGTGCACGAACTGTGCTATGTTGTGGTTAAAAGTTATGTTTGAAGAATCATTATTATGATTAAGATTGTCTAAAAGTGCATTAGAGTAATTACTACGAGCATGTATTTAAGTTATGCATAATAACTCGGATTGTAGTCTTATAGAATGGAAAACATAAGTTCGTGTCATGTCACACTACGAATAGAAAAACGTCATGACTGTACATTGCAGTTTGGTGTAGCCATAAATATTCGAGTAAATGTGGTTAATGCACGGTATAGAATATTAGTGCCGAACACAATGCAAGTGCTAGACAATTCATCTCGTGGAATGTAATAGAAGTATGCATCAACCGAAATAAATACGTCAGTTGAGCTAAAGGCTGAATTATGCACATTAAATAAAGGTAACACAGAACACCCTATTCGAACATGAGACATTAATACACGCTCCCTACAGTAATAACCATATTTCCTTCGTCAAATTATTTCCACTTAAATTTTATTTGCTACAATAAATGCGATTGCTTACTTAATAGTTATTTAACTCGGAAAGACTGTCTTTAGAATTTACTTCTAGCTAAACTTCAATATCCTTGCTCCGTCTTGTGTCTATTTAACTTTCCTATTGTTTACAGTTTGCCATATTAGGTACCAATTACAAGTGACAGTATTGTATTAAAAAGTACAAGCGCATGTCCTACTGGCCTGACCTGTCTTTGCTTTTATCCTAATTTTCATTAGCAAGCACTTGCTCATAAATTTTAACTTGCAAATATCACTCTCCACATCTTTAAGCTAGAAAGAAAAGGGGAGGGGCTTCATTCCATTATCTTGTCTGCTTATGAGTTACTGCACAAATTACTTCTTATATAATATTTGAGTCTTTGCACACTTTTCTTGAAATTAGCCCTAACTTATGACTACATTTATTATCTGTGCACTTTTCAGTCGAAGATAAGCAGGAGGCATGCTTCTTAATTTGTTACGTAAGATTCTTTTCATGCAAGGTACTAAAATATATATACAAAGAAGTGCAGAGTGCAAAACGAACATTTCCGAGTTGCTATTTAGGATAGCAATACAAGCACGGACAACTCGATGATTTTTCTACCAGAAATTAGGCTATAAGTACATACCTATTATCAACATTAAATACTCCTATCTTATGTGTTACTTATGTAGGTACACAAATACCAAAACAATTTTACTGTTATAAATTCATTTGATAACAGGAGATTCTCTTGAATTCGTGCAAATGTTTCGGCAAAGTGCAAATAAAAACTTTAACTGTAGCTTAAAATAATCCTAGTACATGGTAGTTCAAAGATTCAAAGTTTACTTTAACTTTGGTCAAAAGAGATAGAGCATTAAACCATTCCAGTCAATCGACAAAATAAATAGCTAAAGATAGTTGCTGTTTGATCATGGTCATAATTATGTTGACATTATATTCGATATCATACCATTGAGACTGTAATAATTCTGTTGAAATGAAGACACTGATTGCAATGACATGTGAATCGACAGGTATATCGTGTGTATAGAGCTATAAGTATTCCAGATGCAAATGATTTGTTCGATGCTGGCCTTAAATCTATTGTTATATCATTTGTATCTATTCTTAAAATAGTATCCACCTTCGCTGTATGAGTATGTAGTACAAGATGGATAGGAATTGCTACAATGTTTGAATGGGATTCGAAGAGTAATTTAGGAATGCCACAGTGGTAGATATGCCAGACAATGCATACATTTGTACAAGGAGACATGTGTGTAGTGTACACATGTGGGATTGACAAGAAGTCAGATGAGACCAAAAGGAATGCAGATTGTTGCAGATAGCGGCCAATTACCTACGTACATCGAGACGTGTACTGTGCCGAGAAATGAGCACAATCCATTACAAATCAAATAACTATTACTGTCTGGGCATTGCTATTATGTGTGGATATATTCTTATTATCCATTCTATACTCTACAACTGCAACTGCAACAATAGTACTGTCGTTATTATTATATTCACTCTTTTCTTAATGCATCGCAATCGACAATTGTCGATTTGAGAATGAAGCTGGCAGACACGTTACCACGAATGGCAATCGTGTAGAACTTTTACTTGGTCGTCAATTGGACATAATACAAATACTAATGGATAATTTTACCGAATGATGATCGCTCAAACCAGATAAATTTATACACTTAGTGAACATGCATTCCCTTCTCAGTATTAAACTATTGGTTCAAGGCTTGTCGGTGTATGCAAAATTATAATTACTGACTATTAGCGAATAATTTGAAAGTAAAAATAATTTAGCTCATTATTCCCAAAGTGCTTATAGGTACATGTTATTTTTTAATTCACAGAACAATTCGACATTTAAAACTCAAAACTACTTTGGACTGAATTGCTGTCTCTCTCATTGCATTATTAGAAAAATAATCTGGCATGACATCACTTTTGAATCTGTATTTTAAATGGCGAAAACAACGTTAGAAGTAGATACCTTAGACAGATAGAGCAATAGCAATTCAGCCTAATTTATTTTGTCATTGGCTTTTGTTCTTAATATTACATTCTTTTTGCATTTCCAAGTTCTTTTGTAATGTACAGTACCGACAGTACATATAAATATAGCTGTTTCTATACTAAATTCAATTAGAACTTAATTTTAGGTTGTTATCTTCATTATTCAGGTAAATTAGAATATTCAATTTATAAAATTAACACTAAAAAATTCCCAAAATTTTCGTTACATATAGCTTAGGTTTTAAAATTGCAATGTAATATTCTGAAATGTATGAATTTGCAAGTTGAGGATAGGACTAAAGAGCACGTTGCGAATTGTAGATGTTTTGAGAGGGCTAAAAGGTTTGTTTCAAAAATAGTATTTCTCATTAGTGTTGGAATGTAAACATAAACAAAAGTGGTGTAAAATAAATGGTATTAGAATAGGTTTTTGTGTCCGTGTGTTGTGTAATGTTATGCATAGTATTGCGTAATGAAAGACAAGGAGTACGGTGACGTGATGAGCCACGGAAGGATTAAGATGTAAGTGTGAATATAAATAGTCACATTGAAATGCGATTTTACACAACTAGGTTTGAGTTCAGCCAGAGAGACAGCCGTAAGAAAATAGCAGAACTCCCATGAAACGACTGAATGAGCCAAGCCAAGCTAATAGTCAAACCAAGTCATGTGTAAACTTTACAGAAAATAAAAATAGCACAGGACTGAGTAGTACAATGGATCACAAAGGTACACTATAGTAGTGTAAACAGTGCAATATGGCTAGGACTACAATAGAGTAGATCACATCTGAAGTGAAATGAACAAAATGAGCCAGCAACATATACGCATAGCAAAAGGTTCACAATGGGTTTGAGTTGAGCACGATATTCCATTGTATGATGATTGTGTGTCTACTGTGTACCTACTCCTACTATTCGTATCTATTATGATTGTATTGTATTAACCAACTGAGAAAAACTACCTTGATTTCATTTGATTTGGCTTAAGTAATAGAATTTCTCTCAATTGAAAGCAGATTGTGTATTTTCTTCTCTTGACGTATGTGTTACCTACTTTAGTCTCAGTTGTCGATGTGACTGTGAGTTAAATAGGTAGCTATGCATTGTAAAATGGATTTAATGCGTTTTGCCATCTTAATGCGTATTAAGCATCATTGTTAAATATAATAGTGCAACTGGCTAATGCAATACCATTATTATATTCACTTAGGTACCTTTTGTGCTCTAAGCAAAACAGTTAAACTATTATCCTTTACTGGAGATAATGTTCTATTAGCAAAATCTACAAGTTGCGTCATTTTCACAGAGTATCTACTAAGAGCTAACAGTACAGTAAGTACAAGTATACCTACATACTGTAGTCAGACAATCGTAAATTAAGATTTAATATTCGACACATTACGGTAATTAATCGTTCTGAGACTTATTACATAGTTTTATAGTAGTCTCTGTTAATTCCTTATAGCATGTAAATATGTAGGTCCCTATTATAATTGTGTTTAGAGTCACAAACTATTGCTTACAATGTCTTTATATAGATAAACGAACATCTGTCAAGATAAAGTATTCAACTAATATAAACTTGTTGTCTTGTTTTAGCTTCCTATGTTTCAATTGTTATCGTACTATTTCATTGCACACACGAGATTCGTTCTGTTCTGCACTGTTCAGTCAGGTTGTATAGCTAGTTGTTGTTATAATGGCGATTTATCAATAGCTAGATTTGTAGAAGTAAGTAGGAGCACACGCTTTAATAAGATAACGACGATAAGCAGGAGAATGGAATAATAATGCATAGCATAACATAAACAAGGATTATAAGAAAACCAGCAGGACAAGACAAGACTCGCTAATCTCCCATTTGGTCATTCTTATATACACTCATAAATAATATGCACACGTACAAATAATATTCTACTCAATACCATGTAAGATTCATTCGACAGACTTTATTCTCTCTCTCTCTGTGATAACAGCTAACACCACTACAATAAATGATTATAGGATTTATGGTTTTTTAAGCACGCACGACTTTTGCAACTTTAAAGCACAGATCCACTCCAAACTTGTCTCTAGTCCCCTACCAATTCAAATTAAACTAATTTTTATACGAGTTATGAGACAACGTGTGAAGTATTCCCTACTTTTCTTACTGACACGGATTCACTTCGATTTTACAAATTCAACACTCGTGAATATCAATTTATAACACTCGAATTTTCTTGTCAACCATGAATCTAATAAACTAACTAATCATTTCTCAAGTTTATACCTTTTGCTCACTTGGCAAGTTTTGTCTTCAATTTATGATTGTCTGTAACTAATTATAAAATTTTTGAGGAGATTTCTATCTTTTTTATATACCTTTTTGGGCTTAATTAACTTGTGAGTTCAATTTACTTTAGCATTATCTATCCTGTGAACAGATCAAGATTACATGTGAAATATAAAACAATTATTTCATGCAAAATGCAATTAGTCTCACATTAATAAATTGTATAGTAAATTGAGATGAGAAATTTCAGAACATGAGCTTCATGGGTTTATGTATTTGTAGTTATCAATTACGATAAGAGTCGGAATTAGAATACAAAATTATGATTAAGAATCAGGGTTACCAAGTCACGTAACTCACCTTCGACTATCATATTAGATCT